>CAUHTR010000361.1:4387-145002 GCA_959609185.1 Schmidtea polychroa | reverse complement strand
GGTTTGTAACCTAAAAATTAATTAAATATATAATATGCATTAAATAATGTATATAATTTAATTAAGTTTTAAACTAAAACGAATTAAAAATATACATTCACCTATATTCCATTGTCACACTGACCTACATGTGGTTACTTATTGTTTGATATCGAGTGATATTATTATCAAATTAGGAAACCTTTAAAAAATTTGTTTCAGTTATTTCGATTGGTCAATATTTTATAACGCGGGCGATGTCTAATTGTTCCTGACTCATTGGTTGCCATGGTTGGCTTTTATTGACTTTTACTGAGTCAAACCTTTTGAGCCACCAGCATAGAAAATGTATTGTGCTTTCATATTTTACTTAAGATCAAATTCGTTCTGTTGTCCGAAGTTAATTGACTAAACCCAATTTATAAATTATGTTATATTTTACTGGCTTTCCACAAAATAATGACTTTTCAAAAAAATATTATTCACATCTAAGCATTATAAAAAAAGCATTACACCAAACACCACTGAGAACCGTTTCTTATAATATAACAAAAAAATCAATGATCTTACATTATAGAAACATACATACTTACTTTGATTTCATGTTGATGTTCTCATTTATAGCTCAGTGAAATACGTCTTATATTATAGAAATCTGAAAAGTGGAAGAAAAATTAATAACTGCACACAAGCGCAACACATATTAAAAAACACATACAAACTTTTGATTCGTAGAAATACATCACTGAGATACGTTTCTATATTAACTTTATTTTAGACACATTTTAGAAAAAAAAGATCACTGAAAATTTTTAAAAAATATAGATGAATTTGGTTCAACGTTTTTTCAATCCAGATTTGATTTCTTGAAAGAATCCCCTCATATTGAGCTCAGAAAAGAAGATTACAAAATTTAAAAAATTATTTTATTCATACTAGACGATTTTTCCCAAAATGTTTTAAAAAATACATATTTTTGGTGATTGATTTATTTAATTATAATTAAAAATATATCTGACTCAGATTTTTTCGAAATAATTTCAAAATACTTAAAGATAAATAATTATACAGGCGCAAAATTTTATAAATCATTCATAGGCCTTTCTTGTATAGAAGAATTTTTAAAAGAAATTAATGATTGTAACTCCCTATTATTATAATAATAAAAATAAGAAAATAATATTCACAGAAAATGATCAAAATAATTTTAATAACAGCACAAACTGTTATTTGTGTAAAAAATTGTTAGTTAATCCAGTCAGGGATCATGATCACTTTACCAGTCAATTCCTTTGTGCTGCTTGCAACACTTGTAATCTTTCCAGGAAAATATGCCACACACTACCTGTAATCTTTCATAATTTGAGAAGGTATGATCTCCATCATATCCTCAAATTTGGCTTGGCTTAATATAAGTCCTGGAATATTTCTTGTATACCGGTGACAAGTGAAAAGTTTTTATCTCTTTTTGTGCATATTGATTCCCTGATTGTGAAATTTATAGATCCTTGTCAGTTTGTAAATTCATCTTTAAAAAACGCTGTCTCAGCCCTTAACACATTACCTTTGACAGAATCTGAGTTTAGAGGGTCTATTATTAGCAGTAAAGGGATTTCCCTTATGATGTAGCAACTTCCCTTGATGTATTAAGATCAACATTAGAATTAACCCTGAAATGGAGTGATGTATCCGATTATGAATACAATAAAGCAACATTAATATGGCAAGAGACATCATGTAATTCCCTTTTGGATTATATGATGGTCTATTTGAAATTAGATGTATTTCTGTTGGCTGACTTTTTTCAGCAATTCCGAGCAAAGAGTATTGCTCATAATAGCCCTTTGAATTTCCTAGGTATCCCCAAGTCTTTCTTGGAGTTCTGCTTTGTTATGTCTTGATAAACCGATTGAGCTTCTCACCGACATGGAAATGTATAATTTCTTTGAAGGTGGGATTAGAGGTGGGATAACCTTCGTGAATAAACATTTTGTTAGTAGTGATGAAAATACAGAGTTGTTGTGTATTGACATCAACACCTGTATGGATGGGCTTTATCACAAAATCTTCCTGACGGTGGTTTTGAATGGGTGACTGATGACACTGCTTTAGAGAGATTATTAATTGAGTGCACAACGGCAGATTTAAATCAACTTGATTATGGATATACTATAGAAGTAGATTTAAAAATACCGAAATCTATCCATGACAAACTAGATGATTTTCCGGTAGCTCCTGGTAAGATGTGCCCACCTTTTTCTAAAGTGGAAAAGTTGCTACTTACACACGACCCGAAAACACACTATGTTCTCCATTGGCGACAATTCTCAGGGACAATATGAACCTACAGTATTGAAAGGGTTAAGAGATTTTTTACACTTCGAAAAGAAATACATCTATTTATGACAGAATTTGGTATTGATGAAAATTTGACAAAATATTTGGTTGATGAAAATTTTCTATGTTCACTTGCTTTTCTAACAGACATTACAGATTATTTAAATGTTTTGAATAAGTCATTGCAAAGAAAAGATCAAAATATATGTCGTCTTTATCAACATGTTACAAGATTTAGAAACAAGCTTAAGTTATTTAAGTAAAATTTACAAGAAAACAATCTGAAGCATTTCGAATCTTGCAGAGAATTTCACGAAGAAATGAAGGGATTGAGCGTTGTAGTGAACTTTGAAAAATTTGTGCCCAAACTAAATATTCTAACATAAGATTTAAACAATTCGATGACTTCAAAGACAGTATATATTTATTTTACGATCCATTGAAAATTGATTTTGATTTCATAGATCGCAAATATCAGTTGGAATTATGCGACCTTCAGGCTGACCCCTTTATTATATCCAGTGGAACATCTGGAATAGAATTGTTTAAACTTTTGGAGAAAGAAAAATATCCAAAATTGAAGGATTTTGGGCTCCAAATTATTTCTATGTTTGGGAGTACATACATTTGCAAGCGTGCATTCTCCGACATGAAATATATAAAGTCAAAAATATAGAAATTCCATGAATGATTCCACCCTTGAACATTTAATTCGACTTGCAACGAATAACATTGATACGAATATAAAAGAATTTGTTTCTCAACAAATAAGACCACTATGCTCTCATTAAAATTAAATTTAAATATTTTTTATTATTAATAAGTCACATATTATTTTTTACTGAATTTTCTTTGTATAAATAAAATTATTCTTTTATATTGATTTTTTAATTGTTAATCTTTTTTACCCACAATCTTTGTAACAGAAATTATATGGGCCGCGGACCAAGAGAAGTTGGGCAGCGCTGTTCAATGGTACTACAAAACGTAGAAGAACCCAAATTGTAATTCGAATTATTGAATGGACTGAACCATATTTTCAGAATTGTGAACTAATAATGTTGGATTTAATTCATTTTATTAAGAAGACCAACAACAACTATATTAACCCATTAGCATCCAAATAATTTATTTTTGTCTTTTATAAGCAACATTTTTTGCTATTTCAAGTCTCTTCAAAGGACAATATCATCGTAATATATTCAAGGTTTCCCTTATCTGAAAAACAGTCGAAATGACAGATAGCTGACAAAAAAAAGAAAACTAATAGAATATTAGAATTAATAAAGAAATTTTAATAGAAAATTATGTGAATGTTTTAAAATGGGTTATTATTATGCAAATATTATTATGATTAAAATTATTATAAAAATTATTATGCACTCATTTTCATACCGATCATCTTAAAACAAAATTTTGGATAAATGACAATACTGGAAGCGCAATAAGCACAAATAGTACGGTTGCTTAAATTATTCTTGCCACCAATTTTCACGGATTGTGTAGAAATAAACATACTTTCAGTCGTATTGGTAATCAGAACAATATCAACATCCATCGGATCACATTGCAATGTCATTTCCTTGGAAAAATAATAAACAAATTCATCTTTTGGTTGCAAGACGTGAAAATCTTAAATTTTAAAATATTTAACTAGTTTGATATTTAAATGATAAAAAATTGAAATTATAAGATTAAAAAAGTAAAGAATATCAAAAATTTAAGTGGAAGTTGCAAATTCAATTTAAATAAAAATATTTTTTAAATAAATATGAATTTAATAAATAAAAGTGGGAAATTATTTAAATTATTGAAATTAATTTTAAGTATTTCAAATTTGATTAGAAAAAACAATGAATTAAACTTATTTTTCTTCGTAACATTTATTTTATTTTAATTATTTTAAATTTGATTGGATAATTAAAATAATAAATTAAATTTATATTTAAATTGTTACATTTTAGATTGATTAATTAAATTAAATTAAATGTAATTATAGAAATTGTGATATATTAATTAATTTTTTTTTATTTTAGAATTTATTAATTAGTTAAATTAAAATAAATGATTAGCTTAATTGTTATATTTATTTTATAATTTCTACTATTCAATACTTTATTAACTAATTAAATTAATATGAATTTTAAAAATAAAATAAAAATAAATTTATCACATAAATTTTAGTTACTTCAAAGTTTGATTAAATTAAATTATTTAAACTCTGATCTTTATTTTAAATCTCTTTTATTCCAAACCTTTTAGTTAATTCAATTAAATAAATTTCATTTTTCATATTGTGATATTTATTTCATAACTTTTAATGATTCAATATTTGTTTAATTAATTAAATTAAAATAAATCATTTTATTCAAAATTATTAAATTTATTTAATTATTTTAAATTAATCAAAATGTTCAATTTTAGTTTCTTTATTATCATCATTATTGCAAAAAGTATAGAACTAACTTTGTGGATAGTAACATTTTGTTACAGTTTTCAAAAAGTCACATAATTCGCAAATTGGGAAACATTTAAAACAAATTGATGAATTGAAATCCGGATTTATAACACCATTGTGCTGAGTTCCATTGGCTAGAGAAATGCCAACAAGTGTTTTAGATGGAACATTTATAGGTGGTTTTACTAGACAATAAACCGTAGTGATCCTATGTGGTAAGTAATACCTTCCAGGAATATTAAAAGAAATATTACTAACAGACGCTAAATTTTTTAAAAATCTATATTTTAATTTCAATTAACATAATTAATTAATCAATATTTTTGGAATAAGGTTTGTTAATCAAATTATTGATAAAGTACTACCGGATAGTCTCGAAAGTAAGACCAGGTCTTACTTTCGAATTTTTATAGATTTCAACGCGAAATAAAGAAATCGAAAGTAAGACCGGTCTTACTTTCGAGTGGAGAATGATACCCCAACCCTTGTTATGCCCTCGTTAAATCAATAAAAATGTGAGGAAATTAACTGTATATGATCGTCTTGTATTTGTCATATGGATATAAAAATTTTGGATATATAATGGATATATATATATATATATATATATATATGGATATATATTTTTTAATGGAAATCAATTTTATTTGTCTCGAAAGTAAGACCACTCGAAAGTAAGACCACTCGAAAGTAAGACCATGGTCTTACTTTCGAGTGGTCTTACTTTCGAGACTATCCGGTAATTGTTTTTTGACTCGATAATACTGGAATACTTATTTCATAATATTATTCTTAGTCTGGCCATCGAAGTTTTCGATGGTCATTTATGGTTTCCATTTGTCCGTTGATGACTCTCATTTAGATTTCCCTAACAAATTAGTATATTTTGATTATCTTACATTTTTACCTTGACATTTTATCGTATCACTAGATTCGATTTCAAGTTTATTTAATATTTGCCTACAACCTCATAAACGCATTATAATATTAAAAGCCTTTATAATAAAATACTTAATTTCTAATGCATGATATCTTCTATAACCAAATATATCTTAGAACCAAATCGCATTAAAATAGGGCCTAAATGACAAAAAATAAGAGCCTCTATAATATTAAAAAACGAACCAATAATAAATGTGTGTGTGTCATAAACAAATAAATAAGATTCGTTCAAGAATGGTTAAAAATTATTGAGAAAAATCATAAAAATACTCATGAGCAAAAATTAAGAGAATAACGAATGTTTTCAGAGAAATATTTGATGTTTTCATATCACCAATTATTCCATTCAAGCAAATATGTAATTTTTTTATTTAATAAGTTTTCGATATAATTTGTGCTACAAATTGCTGACTTCTACTAAGAAAAATTATTACAGAAAATAAGAAGAAAAAAAATTCACTTAGAAAATCATTAAAATATTAAAGTTTAATAAGATTGTTTACTTTCATAAATAAATATCTTTATGATAATTAAATCCATCAGAAATTTAAAAAAAAATATTTTTAAAAACTCTTATTAAATAAAAGGATTGAAGATTAACTACTTAAAATTTAAAAATTACTATTAAAACTTATTATTACACTTCAGAATTAAATTACAACCAAATAAATAAATATAACCAGTCCATTAGCGCAACTTGATATGCCCTAGGTCCCTTACCTATTGCGCTTTGGTATAATAATGATAGAAAGATTTTGACAATTAGTGATAATTTAGTTATATAATTTTGATAACTAGATGATGCAAATAAACAAATTACTTTTAATAGTGTAGCAATGCATAGGCGTAGCATAGGCGGATTCCAAGCATAGAGCGCATATAATTCTACTAAAATAATTGTATTTTCCTCCAATGAGCATATCGGATTTGTTAATATTATACCTCTCAGTTGTATTTAAAAATAAAATAGAAAACTTCCCATTTATTGTATTCGAACAAGAAATCGGAATTTCAATATCAGCAAAATAAGAATTAATATCTTCTGGGAACACGCGATATGGCTCTATTGATGATTAATTTACATTTTAAATAATTCAAGTTTAGAAAAATAAAAGTATAGTTCCCAAACATTCAACTTATTTGTCAGATATATTTAGTTTGGTACTTCCGTGTTATCTTACCCCCAAAAATTAAATTAAAAAAGAACACATAATTATTATATTTATTTTCTAAATCACAGTTACAAACTCATCAAATGTTTGTAAAAAGTTTGTAAATGGTCATCCAGGTGGCCAGAAAACCACAATGTCGTTGAGAATAGTGTCGAACACATCGGCACTGTTGCTTAGAACACGATTGCGCCACATAAACTCAATTAAACTCACATAATTACATAAATCACAGATAGCCTTAATAAATTCATATTCAATAATGTTCAATAATGTCATCAATAATGTATTCTCTCGTTTTTTATATTGTTATTTTAATTGTATTTTATAATTTAATTTTTGGGGGTAAGATAACACGGAAGTGCCTTAAGTTTTCATAACCACAATTGAAAATATTTATGCAAATACAGTCATATTTCGATATGGCAATGTCTTTCTATAACAATGTTTTCGTTAAAACAATTAAAATTATTAAATTCCAACACATTCTAATATATTCCAATATAATACAATATATTATACAATATTACAATATAATTCAATATATTACTATTATAGTTAATTTTCTCTTCATACCGAATGATTATTCTTATAACATTTTAATATTTAGAACTGTTAATGACAAGCCAAGGGAGAAGAATTTATAGCAAGTAGGTAGTTAGTGGCTTACTGCAGCACGACCATCCGGTGTCCCCCGGGGAGGTTGCTACAGAAATTTCTTTTTACTCAACGGTTACTTAATTGGTGTAGTGTACCACGCTTATTTTTACTGGGGTCTTCAATACACAAAAAGGGCCTATAGAAAAAAACCCATGTTTTTCTGACTATAGTGAGGGTTCTCGAATGATCCTGAGAATTTCGATACAAATATCTGTCTAAAGCATGGAATTTTCTGACTATAGTAAGGGGGTCTCGATTGATCCTGAGATTCAACAGCACACACAACTGAAACTCACGCTACGTCACTGATCCATATTGTTTTATTAAACATAAACATTTCAATGGAATTGATATGAAAATCAGGGCGGCTGAATTATAATTGTATACAGTGTGACTTAGAATAGTTCATTAGGAATAAGTCCTGAACCTTTTGGACTCATAGTGAGCCACCCATCAAACAAATCTAGTTGAAAATTCAATACTATTAATAACAACTTAATATTTGCATTACTGTGTCAAATAGTTTACTTTTGTTTTCTTTTTTATCAACTATTAGGAATTATTATTAACAAAAGGTTTAATAATTGAATAAAAAAAATTACTTACTACTATAGAAAAAAAAGGTATCCAATTGTTTAATAAATCCAGTTTCTTTCATTTGACAAGTAATAATGAGTACTATGTAATTTGTATAGGGTGTTATTACCCCAGAGTCAGTGGTTCCATTCTTTTTTAAAAGAATATTTATATAATATTTTGCCACATTTAGAGGTGTCAAATAACATTTTACATTAATAGTTTTATCGTATGGCAAAAGATATGGAAGATTCGGCAAATTTATAATATTAATTGCAAGTTCTGGAACTTTTTCTAAATTTATCCAAAAAATTTTAAAATAATAATAATAATAATAATAATCACACACGCATAATTACAATTTTGTTTGTTTACATTTTTAAAACAACATAAGCTATTCTTTACTATTTATAAAGGAACATGGTTGGCATGCATATGAAATGATGGACAAAATAAGAAGTGAGCCCGATACCATACCTCCTCCGCTAACTATAATCAGATCGAAAAAATGGTTTGACAGTGATGGAGATAATGTAAGTGTTGGGCAAAAACATAATTAAAATCAATAAATTTTGACATTTAAACTAAAAAACCACAAAAAAAAGTAAATTAGGAAAGGAGGCCAAGGAAATTAAAAGAACTAAATAAAAAATATATAAAATAAACTAAGAAAGAAAAGAAAAAATAATAGAAAGTTCAATAAGACATAAAAAAGGTTAAATAAAAAAATAATTAACCATTAAAAAATCAACTATAATAAACATAGTTTTTGACTCTCTATATTTCACTCAAAACTAAAATTTCAATATGCATTCTGAATGTCAAATCTTTAGTGGTAGTTATCTGCTACCCACAAATAACTAAAAGTCCGGTTCGTCTAAAAGAAGTTTTAATTTGAAAGCCAATCGACATTTACTTTCCAATTTTTAAGCACAAAACACAAACTGTATTAAGTCCAAAATTTTATTTTTATAACACATGAACAATATATTTCATTTAATATATTGAAAAATGTCAACTCGAAATCTCCACAAGGAAATTGTTCACACTATTTTGCACTTTAAATACCTATAAGGTTCAAACTTATATAACATATTTTAGATATAATTACTTTATCTCATTAATTCGAAGTTAATGAATAGATAAGAACAACACTAGATCACTAGATTTTTAAATTAACCCTATTTTGATAGTATGCAGTGTTCTCGGCAACGAATCTACCTGCCAAATTTCAGCTCAATTTGATCACGAAAAGTAGGCTAATTTGGCCTCACAAAATTTGCGTGGCACAAATAAACATACAAACATCAGAGAAGTTAAAATAGAGAAAGTAAAATACAAGAAAATGGAAAAGTGCAGAAACGCTAATTAAAACAAAAAAATCAACTAAATAATACCTTTAAACAACAAATAAAAGTCGCGAAAATTGAATTGACGCCAAGACAAAGAAATCAACCATCGGTGGCAACATTTCAGAGGAAAAACCGGAAAATAGGAAAATTAAAAAGTTAAAAGTAACAGAAAATCCTCAGAAAGAGTCATCGATAGAGAAAGCAATGGAGATCGGGCCTCAAAAATACCTGACAACTTAACTTGTTCATGTCTTTGTAATTCATACACGTGTCTTTTCATGTATTTGTTGGGGTTCAACAAGAGAGATACAAAAATGAGGTGAAAAATCAATAAAAACATAAAATTCACAATAATAATTTAAAGTACAAAATATTAATTAAAAAAATCAAAAATTAAAAATGAATATTGTCCGGGGGAAACTGGTATGGTCAGATGCCGAATAATGAGACGAGTTCAACTATAATAAAATAGAATCAAAGCGGGGGGGGGCCTAGAAGGAATAAATTACAAAAAACAAAAATTAATTAACTAATGGAGAACCCGAGCAAATGGAAAACCCGAGACAATGGAAAATCCGAGCGATGTGAGAGAACCCGAATTATCAATCAAATTAGGAAAGGAAATTAAATCAGCCGACTAAAATTAAATTGGGGCAAAGGAAACGAGAAAATTCCTCAAAGCAATTAGAGTGACAAGAAGAAGCCTGTGGGGAAATTGAATTCAGATTAATTTAACAAAGTAAAATCAATTATAGAATGGGTATAAAAGCGACCGGCAAGTAAATAGAATTGCCAGTTTGTCGAAGAAAAGGAAACAAGAAATTTAGCGAGAGTAACAGAGAAAACTTTGAAGTTAGTGCCAATTGAATAATTTAAATCGAGCGTACCAGAAAGGGATATCTCCCGTTGGAAGATTTATCCCTACGTAACCTAATTTTAAAATAAATTAGTCGATAACGGAATCATTTATTAAAATGTAATTCAAATAAATAACAGTATTTATTCACGAAATGAAATATTTGACATAAAATAGGTCGTTATCACTCCTATAAAAAATTTAACAAATCTTTCTTTCAGCTTCCTCTTTGATAGAGTTTGTCCTTTCCCACAAAATTTTAAGCTCCAAATTATTACAAAACTGTTTAAAAAGAAATTTGTTGATCATTATTATTTCAAAGTTAATGCGCAAACGATGATAATTTAATTTTATATGTTTTGATATAATTAAAATCAGCGTTAATAAAATTACATTGCTCATGCTTGTTTAACCACTTGCGCTATGATTTAATTTTCCGTATCTGAGCCGCGCTCTACTATATAAAGTATCGTAAGGCATTGACGCCTCACCGCGTCAGCGAGCTCAGAGGTTTGACCAGTGCTTAGCGCGAGGGTAGGGTCTTACATAAAAGATTTACACGAATATAAATAATTATAATTGCAGTTCGAATAATGACGTTCCGCCTGTCAGCCGACGTTGCAAACACGTCGTTTTTGTTTTTGCGACAAATACTATCGACGTGGTATACACGTCACTTGCAGTTCTGAAAAAAATCATCAAGACGTGCCTGACACGTCAATATAGCGCAAGTGGTTAATATAAGAATTTTATCAGTAATATTAACTAAAAAACTGTATTTAAATTCAGTTTACATAAGTCATTTCAGAATCTGGTATTTTTGTCTCTACTCTTCATGTAAGTGGAGTTTTTTCAATGCTCAACCATTTCACATTAGTAAAGTACATAGTGTCACTATATCATGACAATAATAGATTTAATAAGTTTTTAAAATACAATATTAAAAAATACTGCTTTATTGATAACCCAACGGCTCAAATGGTTGGCGAGCTGCAAATTTAACAGTGTTATATTCTCCTATTAAAAGATTTTCTGCAATTTTTTTCTTAAATTCCCATATGGCTAATACAGTGGTTCTCAACCCGTGTTCCGCGATTACGCTTCATTTTATCTTTAAATTTGCATTTAGAATACATATCATCAAAAACCTCAATTAGTTTTTTTATAAGATGATTCAATAAGAAAGCCGTTACACAGATATATAAACATACAAATATAAGTGTTTTTATTGCTTGTTATTGTTGCGCGTGGTATTTTCTTTGCTTATAAGAAGGCATATTTTACGTTTACGACAGATTTATAGTAATTTGTGATTGGTCACTCATTGTGGGCAAGTATTTTTTGTCAGTGTGAATAGTGTTCCGCGCTTTTATATTAATTGAGAACCACTGGGCTAATAAATAAATAAATTGAAACTAGACACAAATTTAATAACGCTTGATAAAACTTATACAAAATATTTTTGTCTATTTTATGTTTACAGAATTAGTATTGCGAAAATGAAATGTTAAAGAAATTGCAAAATTGATATATTCGAATTTTGAATTGTTTGCGAAATTATTTAAACAAATTTTATTTATATAAGTTATATATGAAAATTATGAGTTTATTTAGAATTCTTTTTAAATGAAATACTGGATGGAAAAAAACCAGGCGTGTTTAAAATTTATAAAATTTTAGTTTTATTTTAAGGACGGTGAGTTTTGTACAGTATGAAGCAAGTATAATCTTTATTGGAGTTATCAGTGACGAAATATTTCCAAAAATTCAAATAATTTACAAATTATTCTTTTTTTTTCTGACTTTCTATTTTCTATTTCCTACCTTTCCAGAATAGAAATTAAAATTCATTGCATTTTAAGTTTCATTGTAGCTTCCAATGCATAGTCAATCTTTTAGAATTGTTGGGTTATTGAGTTGGTGATAAAATTTAATGTTACTCTGACTCCAAGCGTGTCTTTATATACTTCACAAATAACACTTGACAATAGAAATCTTTATTGATAATCACAATAAACTTTCACTTGACACTGACAATAAATTCAACACTCTGTTGGGTGACTATACAGTGCTTATTGCAACACTCGGTGAGGAATAGCACTTGTGTATAACACCGGATTAAAAGATCACAAATTACTGATTGGTTTCTAAACTGGGATTTTGAGCTGGTTGTTTTCTTTGACTTTCTTTCAAACTTTATTCAAATAATCAATAACTTCTTTTCGTTTTATTATTCAACTAATTTTTCTCTTCAACTTTTCTCCAATTATTTTCCACAATTATTTCCTTTACAATTATCTTGACAATCGTTTGTCCAACAACGTTTCGTCCAACGTCTGATTTTCTCCAATAATTATCTTCTCAATTCGTATCTCAATTCGTCTTCCAAATCGTCTCTCAAATCGTCTCTAATTTTCCCTCTCAATTTGTCGTCTCTTTTGTTCCTCTTTTTGTTCTAATTTCATGTTCACCAGTTTTCCCTTATATAGTTTGCTTCTCTTGTGGCACTCCAGATAATCGAGTGTTTTTCCACTTTCCATCTCCTGCTTTTCCCGACTGTCCCATTTTTATCTCTGACAGCTGTCAAGTTGTTTTTCCCTTTTCCTTTCTTGTTTGGCCGCCTTCTCCCATCAATTCTATTATCACTCGCAAGCTGTCGAGATAAGGATATTGTTGTTTTCCTTTTTCCCTGATTTCAAAATTCCTTTTTCCTTTTTGTACTAATTAATTAGTACTGACCTTGATTTTTATTTTCCTGTTTGATAACTTTTATTTCCTTTCCCTTTCTCATTTTTGATTTCTTTTCACTTCCTTTTTCTTTTCTGAGTCTCTATAGATTGTCCCGTTTGTCATGGCGATCTTCCCCCAGGTAATTTTATTTATTTCTTCATGAATTATCATTTAGGTATCCTCAACAGAATTTACGTCTCCCTCCAAGAAGTAAACTTTAAAATAATTTATATTTATTTTGGGATGAAGTCGATTTATTAGTAGATGCTCATTTATATATATTTAAGAAATACTTTCAGATAAAAGAGATCGTTTTTTCCACGACTAAGCAATTTTTTCTCCATTAATTTTGAAAACCTAGATACCCTTCCTGACACCAAAAAACAATTCGTTTTTATTTTATTCTTTAGTTTTCATGATCCTTTGTTTATTATATAATTTAATTCTTTCCCTAATTCCATATCTGATATTATATTGAAAGTTTCAATATATTTCTCCCTAAATTTAAAATATTTAAAATTCCAAGTTTTAATTATTGCAAAGCATTTCCTTGGAAATTAAGGTTAATTATTAATTATATATCTTACCAATCATTTGATAACATTTCAAAGGTGTTATTACTAAACCAAGCTGACAGGTACCACATATTGTTTTATTCGATTTATTATGACGTCCACCAACTTCAGAAAGATATGTGTTCTTAATGTATCTTTCTGTCGTATTTAGAGTTAAATTTCCTGTAACAGGAACACAAAAGATTTGACTTTCGAACGCAAAATAATAAACCAGTGAATCCTGCGGACTGATCTCCACCGCTAAATGAAAAATAATCACTGGAAAAAGACATTCATTTACTTTTTAATTCGATTTTCAAACAGTTTTTGCATATAATTTCTAATTTATTCTTTTTTAACTCACAGTTGCATTTACATCCATTAGCTACCCATGAAGTATTTGGCGAATGCTTATTGAAAAACTTGTCCATACAGAAGTCTTCAAGTGCACTTATAGCATATGAAATATAGAGGAGTGTGAAAAGAAAGTAAAAATTTATTTGCATTTATAATTTATAAATAGTATAATATAGTCATATAAATTATTATTTTATCATTTATTGAATTTCATTAATTTCCAATCAGTATTTCAATCAGTATTTATATTTCAAAGATTTTCGAAAGTCCTTGTAAGGTTTTCATATTATTCACCACACGAAAATAATACATTACTCACAATTAGTGATCATAGATCCAAGAGAATGTTCTGAGGGACAAAAATGGTGTTATAAGTATTATAATTCCAAGCTCGAAACTAGTTTGCCATTAGAGTAAGGTGACCAGATGTCCCGCTTTTGGCGGGACAGTCCCGATTTTTCACGATTTATCCCGTGTCAAAATGAATAAAAAATATGTCAAGGAATAAAATATACAATTTTTTATATTTATAAATTGTACTTATGTTAAAAATCAAAAAATATTACCATATTATTTTTATTCTATATGAAAATTTTTGTTGATACCCCCCTCCTTCAAAGTTGTCCCGCTTTGCCCATCTAAAAATCTGGTCACCTTACATTAGAGGTATATTATCATCAAACACAGTAAAACCTCTCAAATCGGTAAACTTTTTTGGAACCATTTTCAATTTCCAACCATTTCACTTCGTACATTTTCAATTCAAAACCATCCTTCTATATTGTTGAAAGTTATGGATATTGAAACTGATATTAAAAAGGAGTATCTTAAAGTTCGAGAATCAAGAAAAAAACAAGCAACTTTGGATAATTTTATTAATAAAACAATTTAATTATTTTTTACTACAATTTATAACCTCATTAAATCAGAAAAATTTTTAGGAATCAAAATTTCCGATTTAGAGAGGTTTTGCTGTATTATATAAGTCATCCAAAAACCAAATTCTATTAAATTTCTACTAATTGTTACCGAATGTCTTCGATGTCACGGATAATATGAATTTTCAAAATAAGAATTTCAAAATTAAGGACATGGCATTAAAGTTGTTTACACAGTTTGGAAGTACCTACATATGTGAACAAATATTTTCAATCATGAACCTTGTTAAATAAAACTAGAAGTCGAATTCAACTTGTATTCAAAAACTATAACAATATCGGTTTGACTAAACAAATCATTAAATTGACGATTAAGCATTTATAAATAACAATAATAATTATGTACGCCATAATATAATACGAATATAATACTTTAATATATGTATATGTTAATTTCTTAATAGTAATAATTCAGATGTAAATTTATTATTATAATATTATATTGTGCTAATAATTAAATCTTCCTCACAAACCTCAATAAAAATAAGCTGAGATCAAACCTCACTGATAGCAACCTCAACTCTATTTTGAAGATTGCAACAACTTAATTACAGCTGGTGGGTTACAGGTGGTCAGACATTTCACCCTTTCGTGCTGTTTCCAGCGTAACCCAGAATACAAGCTTGATTTTGCCAATTGACACCCGATGAGCGATCACCGATGGTACTGTGTCAACTGGGGAGTACTCGCAAAAGGTGAGTGCACTACTTGCACTATAATTGTCAAGCACTCCTTGGGTCCACGGACTATCGTTAGAAGATTTGTGTCCGATTTCATTGGTCCCCTACTTCTATCGTTTTCCCAAAAACGCCATGCACATCTCATCACTCATCTTCATCATTCAACATACAAAAATTCAACTTCAACTATCTACACTTTATTTATATCCATCGGTCCTGCACATGAACTGTCAAGTAGCGCTGACTTTCTTGCCTCTTCTTCTAGTCTTTGTTCGGCTAGCCGTAGTCGTTTGAGTCGCTCACGACCATCTCGGCCTAGCCGTTTTCGCTTGGCCTTGGGTTTGGGTGGGTGCATTTCGGCCAGTTCTATAGCCATGGGCCGGATCGCTGCCGTGACGTGCTCGTCGATGGCCCGTTGATTCAATTTTGTCTCCATGGCCCGCATCTGTAGTTTTAGGGCTCGTATTTCGGTTTTGTCTTGAGTACTCTGGAGCTGTAGTTGTTCGATCTGCCTCAAGTACTTATGTGCCACCTCAGGGCGAATCCAACTCTGTTCCATCTTCCGACAACGTTCCTTGAACTGATTGACGCTAAGTTGCAGCCGCTCTGCTTGCTGCTGCGCCTGCTCCCTGTCCTTCCGGAGTCCTTCGAACAGTTTGTACACTGAATTAAAATATACAATCAACCGACTTTTTCCATATTTTATCTCCTCATGTTGCCGGTCTCTATGAATCGAAACTCGGGTACCCCTGTCCGAAGAACTACGCCCATTTGAGTGGAATATAACACTAAAGTCCTACGTGTATCGAGTTGATGGTCAGGATGATAACGTCTCGATTAGCATACTTTCATAATGTAATTTATTAAAATAACAACATGTAGATTGACATATCGAAACAAAGAACACAATACGTTTATTAAGCAAAGGGACGTGGCAGATCACTAAGGTCAAAATAAGATGTAAGATCGTCCCCGAGATCACCGAGGTCTCAGTTTCGGGGAGCCTTCTTGCGGGGTCGGCCCCGTTTCTTCGCTGGCGTCGGCTCCGCGCCCACTTCTTCTAATGGCCGACCGGTTTCGACGGCACGGAGCTGAGCTTCGATCAGACGGAGTTCGCACTGGGCTCGAGTGATGGCATCCATGGTGCGATCTCTGGCCTCGACGAGCCAATTATTGTCCGGCTCGGTCTTTACCCATACCGGCTTATATTGGCTTATATTACAATCTCATTGATATTATAATTTAAGTTATTATCATTGGCTTCGATATCTGGGGCAGTTGACTTATCTAGAATTGCCCTCTTGGAGCTCGGTATATTATGAAAATGAGTTTATGAGTAGTATGCATAAGCAGTATATATAGGAACGATCGTACACGAGATACTATAGGGTAACTTGTAAATTATAATTTACAAATTTATAGGTAATGTGTATATCCATAATATTATTAATATAGGTTGTTATGGGCAGTTTGGGAGATTATAGTTAATGAATTTTGTAAGTGATATATATATACAACATGATTTTGGCTGGCTATAAATAGATGATTAGGGGGGGGGATTATTTTGTAAACTTTCTAATTATAGATTTTTATCGAAAATAGGCATATTGACTAGTAGTATGTGAGTAGTGTGAATATGGATAATTGGGTATGGGCATTATAGAGATTAATTTAGGGAAATTTTAACTTATTAATTTTATAAGTAACATGTATATAAGTAATATATTTATCAATAGTTATAGATGAGTGGTTAGAAGATGGTTTATAATTACATTTTATGAAATTTTATTTTCTAATTATAGTCTGATTATATTACATGGGGTTTTGAGCCGAATACCTTTCTGTATAAGCGTATAAATATATTTTATAAGCATATTGCATGTTTATATTTCCTGATTATTCTAATCGTATTTCATGAGGCTTAAAAATAGACATATTTCCAAATTATGTAAATACATATACACACAGACACGCACGTATATACATATACATTTATATATATACATATATTGATAGGTTTATGAGGGATGCAGGATGGTAATTTATAGTTTATTTTTTTGGAAATCTAACTGGTGTAATTTTGTAAGTTTTTACAATTTCCAATTTTTTGGAAACCGATTAATATAATTTTGTAGTTTACATATCAAATTGTGGATTTTCTTTTTATAATTTATACGTGTATACTTTACAATTTACATAATTCATAATTTATATGTAGTTTACAATTTACAATTTATAAGTACGATTTAAAATTTATATATCATTTACAACTCATATAATCTGTAAATTTACATATCAAATTGTAGGTTTTCTTTTTATAATTTATAAGTATATAATTTACAATTTACATAATTCATAATTTATATATAGTTTACAATTTACAATTTATAATTACAGTTTAAAATTTATATATAATTTACAACTCATATAATCTGTAAGTTCACCTATCAAATTGTAGGTTTTCTTTTTTAATTTATAAGTATAAAATTTATAATTTACATAATCCATAATTTATATATAATTTACAATTTACAATTTATAATTACAATTTAAAATTTAGATATAATTTACGAGTCATATAATCTACAAGTTTACCTATCAAATTGTAGGTTTTCATTTATAATTTATAAGTATGTAATTTATAATTTGCATAATTCAATATTTATATATAATTTTACAATTTCTAATTTATAATTCCAATTTAAAATTTATTACTTTTATCATAAGTTTTTACAATTTATATTTTATAATTTCCAATTAGTATGATGTTATGATTTACCGATCCAATTATAGGTTCATGCTTTCATTATAAGCTTGTAGGAGTGTAATTTTATAACATATAATCAGCATAAATTTATAATTTACATCAAATTGTAGATTAGAATTTATACTTTTATAAATAGATTGATAGTCGTGGATACTAATTTAAGGGAAAATTTTTAATTTCCTAATCAATACTCTTATAATCAATAGTAATTCATAAATTTCGAGATTTACGCAAATAAGGGAAGTTCGTATTTTGAGTAAACGCTCATAATCCTATAAATAGATCCGGGTTCCTTGAGATCCAAATACGTCCGTCGAATACTTTCATGGAGCTTATCGCTGTTGCATTAACTAATTAAAGAACACTTTCGCCGTGCGCTATTACTAAGCCTTTTCGTTAGACTATTTATCCATCCAGAATTCGACAAACGTATTGGCAAGATTAACTTGAAGGATATTTAACCGACTACATATTTTGTGTATTGTGATTAATTTGAGTCTGGAGCTCTACTCCATTTATCAGCCTTAGGGTGATGTATCGTTGTTGATTTTTAATGTATAGGTTATATGTACATTATGCATGTGAAAAGTCAAATTTACAATACATTGCCTGCTTTCGGGGCCTCACTGTGCTCCCTACGACACGCCCCTATTGTGAATGTAAGCGGTAATATACTACCGTATTATAATAACGATAACGAGTTCCGAGAACTCCATCGTCCGGAGGTGATTCATCGACGAACCCAGCGGCGTATACCACTGAGTCGGTACGACCTCCGACGACCCCACCATTATAGTACTGAGGTGCATGACAGGCAGTGGCCTGCATACGTCAAGGCTGCGTGCACAGTGACGTTGTAGATGTTGATAACCATTTAATATGTGAGACGGATCAAAATCGATGATAAGTTCGATCGATGTTGATCCCTCTTAAAAAAAATTCAAAGGGAATTCATTTATTAGAGTCATATTAAGATTAACGTGTAATAAATATTTTAATAAATCATATTAAGATTAACGTATAATAAATGTTTTAATAAATACATAAAATACAGTTGATAGGATAACAATGCATAAAATAAAACAAAAACATTGCTTACTTTAAAATTTTCCGATAGAGTACTAGTAATAACAAAAAAAATTTTTTGGCATAAAGATTAACTTGTGACTAAAATGCGTCGGTATATATACCTATTTTGTACACGTGTATGTATTGATGCATTAAAACAAACTCGAATTCTTTTTATTCCAGAATTTTCTATTTTGCGATTTTGATATTTTTAATGGCAATTTTAGTGCCATAATTTTTGTTTTTATTTTTACATTTTTATTTTCTAATTATTTTTCATTAATTTTACGTCCATGATGGATTTGGAACGGTTCCAGAACATTCCATATTACTTTTAATTTAGTTTTTATTTAATTGACGTTTTTCTGAATTTCTTTTTACGAATTTTTTATTTTTATTACTAATTTAGTTATTTTTCTAACTTTTATTGTTCAAGGTAGCTTTTATGATGATCATTGCCATTTTTATGGAATGTTCTGGGTTTTTCTGGAATTTTTTACTGTTTTTACTATCTTTTAAGTTATTCGAGTTTGTTTTTTGTAACTCTGTTTATTTGGTTATTTTTGAGTTAGATTTTGCATAACTTCTTGCTTTTGTATAATTTTATTTACTTTCGGTGTTTATATTTTTCTGTTGTTTTCTCTTTTAATTAATATTGTTTATTTGGTGTATTTTTGATATTTAGTTATACTTTTTGCTTTTTTCATGTTATGTACCTACGCATTCCAGTCACAATTATAGTTTGGGTCTAGAAGTCAGTTCTAGTCAACACAGCCAAACATTGACAAAATCGTTAAGAGAATCCAGTCACATCCATCTCATTAGATAAACATTAGAATTAGACAACTACCGTTGTGCATCATATTGTCTTCGGCCCTTGGCCAAAAAAGTTTGTGCACCCCTGAATTAGATCATATACTACCGAAAATATTAGGACTTAGTGTCATGTATGTAAACAGTATTGTTGGGGTTAGCGCAAAAACCAAAAATTCATATATAAGAGTAAAGCATAAAAACATAGGTAAAATCAATAAAAGTGCAAAATTAATTAAAATTTAATAAAAATCAATAATCAATATTGGGTATGGTTGAACGCCAAATTGATGGACGAGTTCAGAAATTATAATACAAATTTAATAAGGTGTTCATAAGGTGTAACCGACCATATTAAAACTCCTTTTTGATTTTTGTGTAAATAAATTAAAACATTTGTGTATATTAGGTAATTTTTATGGAAAATGTGGAATCGCGCAGTTGTTTATATAAGTTAATATTCTGTAATTACTTTTGATTTTCAAATAAAAATTATGTATCTGAACTTATTTGTTAAATATTAAAACTTTTATAAATGAATCCAAGATCTATTTTTCATCAAATAACTGAACCGGTTGAAGAGTGTAAAAATGGTTGGGTTTTTAGTGAAGAACATATAAATGAAAATGATGAATTTCAAATTCAAATATTTAACTTGAATCAGAGCCGTAGCTAGGGGGTGGCGAATGAATCGACCGCCCCGGGCACCGAGTTGAAGGGCACCAGAACTGTGAAATGATCATTAAAATATTTTTTGCTTTTCTTTCTTTTTTTCATATTAAATTTTTATATTCTGCTTTCAATGTTTACTGTTTTCAAAAGTTAAACTAAAACAAAACTGATTTGCTGGTCTATCTAAAGGCTTTTGCAAATGGGCGACTAAATCCGAAGGTGGCTGATCATTAAAACAGTTTTGAACATAGAAAATGCTACTTAGCCTGGAAAGATCTTGAAAATCGTTTGAAAGAAGGAAGGACAATTGATGATAATGGTTATAGATATCGATATGCCCTATACAGTAGTATATATATATAAAAACGAGAAATTAATGGGAGTGGTGGATTCTTTTGGCACCAGGGGCGCGAAATTTCAATCTCGCCCCGGGCGCCATTTTCCCTAGCTACGGCTTTGAACTTGATTCCATCAAATCTTTAATATTTGGAATTACGTTGGAAAATTCCATTGATCTCAAAGATTAATTACTGAAACAGAATGAAATCTTTAAAAACAGCTGGATGCTAGAAGATGATAGATTCTATTTTCGAAATGATGACAGTATCATCACCAAAGTTTCTTTGAAAATAAACGGTAGAAAAACTGTAAGATGCCATTTTAACAATTTCGTCTCTGTCGTTCTTAAAGAATGTGATGGCGCAGTACGAAAACATTTCTTCCCAAAACAGAATAATTCCCCAGAAAAATCATATTCTCTTTCTATTGTGTATGGTTAATTGAAAAATTTAAATCGATGTACAAAAAAAATTTATAAATCATAGACTTTCACTTTTTAAATAAATTTAAAACATCATAACAAAGAAATTAAAACATTATTTAATCACAATTATATCTCACTAGGTAATATTTTCTACAAAAATATAACTTTAAAAAGCCGTTTTAAGAATTTATTTTATTTGAATTAAATTAATTTTCATTACATAACTTCATACTTTTGTATGTATACCAAAACACCAATTACGCATATTAAAATGATAAAAACTAATATATAATACACTATTTGACTTTCCGGACTCCCTAAAATATTTATAAATAATTTTAACAAATTTTAAACAACCAATTAAAAGATAGCATTTTGTAGCGTTCATTCTTGATAGATTGCCGCAAATAGCGCAAACATTTCTTCCAATCAAAGAGCTATCTTTTACAATGAAAATGATTAAATTTTCCATTCTTGTATAATATTCTGTTCGCAAACTGATTTTAAATGAAATGAAGGAAGCATTTGTGAACTGTGGCCAAAATTTGCATTGAATGCTTTGAGATTCCATAAATTTTAATTCATCGGCTAAAGGTGTAATGGTGACATTGACATTGTCATCTAAATCATTAGTATTAAAAGTGAAAAGCATATTTTACTTTATTTTAATTGAAAATTAAATTATTTTTATTATTTATTTAGTTCCATGCTGGACAACATGATAAAAACATTAATGTTTACATTTATTTTCTCAAATAAATCTCTATGAAGAATTGGTTGATTATTATTAACCCATTGAAGATCGAAATTGTTTTTCCTAATTTTACCCCAGTGGCCTGGTATTTTTTTCAGGCTGATAGTTTTTACACTAACTATTAATGAATTTATATCTCATCATCTCTTTATAATACTGTTGGAGATACCTAAATAATAAAATAAAATGATCATTAAGATACGTAAAATGATTGAAGGAAATGAATAAAAAAGGGAATGCTGCTTTAGAATTTTCAGAAGTATGAGCAAAAGAAAAATTCAAAAAATACCAAAAATAAATGAAATCGAACAATGAAACAAATAAGATCATTAATAATTAGTAAGTACAAATTTAAAAAGGAAAAAAAATAGAAATAAAATATCTTATCTCGATAGTTTGTCCGAGTTGCAATAAACACTCAATAACCACTGTTGTAATATTAAATCAATTACACTGGTCAAAAAAACTTTATTTTCTGGAATTTGTTATAATTGTCAACCAAGGTACGCTTGGGAGTCAGATTTTAAATTTCATATTTCACGGACAACCCCGACAATACTTATCAAAGCAAAATATTCATGAGAACACAATCACTTTCATTGTTAGTGTCAGAATTACTTAAAAACACTGCTCGTAAAACACGAGTGAACTTGTGACCAATTAGCAATGTGTTAACTACACATTTTATTGTACTATAGCTTTGCTCCTTTACTCTTTGATATTTTGTGTTCACTTCTCAACTATTTTATCTATTCTCCTCTGAAGGAATCTCTGTGAATTGCTTATTCTTAGATTAAACTGGGGCTCAAAATTTGCTTAAAACAAAACAGTTAAGCAGGCGACCACTCAACTTTGATTTAAACCTCGTTTGGCTAATTCAAAACTAATCATCTTTATTGATTTTGGAAGAAAGTCTAATTTCATTATTTTTTTATTCACCGCTCAGGTTTCCCACATAGCTAATAAATTATTTATTTTTAATTAAGTTCTATTTTTTGAATATTTTCTGGGAACTTCCCAATGATTTTATATTATTATTATATCTATAGTGTCTTATCATTTGCTATCCATACATACCTGTTTTCCCGAAACACCTCAGTTTTTAATTTTTTTAAATATTTTATTAATTTACTAATTTAAAATTTTTATAAGTTTTGGTATTTTATCGATTTGTACGTTCAAATTTTTCTGCACATCCAAATTTATTTTGCGCTACTCTAAATGAACCCTAACATTACGCTATTGACACAGAAAGGGTTACAAGTACCGACAACGCAAAAAAATTTGGATAATTTGTAATAATTAAAATAATTGCTAAAAAGATCCATAATAAATTCACTTAATACTTCGTTGAGAATAAGTGGTTAACGCCTGTTGAATAACGTCCGATCTAGAATTTTTCCACCCCGGACAAAATGACATATTGCCGACCCCAAGATTGTGTTTAGTTTGCTGTAGCCTAGAACTGGGCCTACCTGTACTATATCTTTATTTCAATATATAATATATAATTCTTTTGAAAAATAAATGAATAAATGTTTATTTTGTATAATAATTTTATTTGATATTGGTTTATGCTGTTTTTCAGTTATTCAAACTTATAATAAAATTTTTAAACTTAATTCTATTATCATTAAGGTATTTTAATTCCTTCATTATTGATCTATTATTTATGATTTCGTTTATATTTATTCTTTCGGAATATCAATGCGTTAAATAGAAAACAGCACATTGATCAATATACTGAAATAATGAAGATTATCTTATTATGCAGAAATACTTTTAGAATGATTATTGAAATTTAACATGAAGATAAATGAAATCGTAAATAACAGATCAAAGATAAAGACATTAAGAAATTTTAATGATGATGATATAGGTAGTAAGGCAATTTTTTTATGATAGCAATTTTTATGACATGGAAGCATATCAACTTCCGTATTAATATACAAAAAGAATTAAATTTTTAAATTTTCATTGTATTTTTTATAGTTTTCTTCATAAAAATTTAAACTTTGTTGAATCTATCCGAAATACAAGTCTAATGAATAAATAATTCTTTTTAAAGAAAATTTCATGCGTCAAAATGTAAAAATTCAAAATCTTGATAAAATGGAAAATCAGTTTTTTACGTAACAGAGAGAAAACGTTGTATAATATGGCAAACCGTGAATAAAATTTTAAGATTCAACAAATTAAACTTTAACTTCATTTCGTTCAGAATATATATTATTGTTTTATTTTTTATTGAAAATAAAATAAAGCATTAAATGAAGAAAAATGAAATTGAAAATTAAAACAGATCAAAAGTGGAAAAGTTGAAAATCTTAAACCAATAAAAAAATTAAATATTCTATTATTGGAATTCGGCATATTGAAAGAAAAACTTGGGAAATTTCTGAAGAAATCAAAAGCTAATAGAAAACAATTTTAGTGATACTGCGCTTGCCGATTTTTGGTTATCTCTATAAATATTTTTATCTTCATTTAAATTTCATCTATAAATCAATATTTATTTCAATTTGACACAAATTTTCTACGCTGCTTTTATCAAGTAGTTTATTTTTTATTTTCATATTCAAAATGTTTTATATTTTATTCAAATAATAAGTGTGTTAAATAGAACCAATGTGGATCTATAATCATAAACTAAATAAAAAGAAAAAAAATGAAAAAAAAAAAGATTTGTTTTGAAAGATAAAAAGAATGCTAGTGTGTTTCATTATAAAACGAAATTAATTATTTGTATTGGCTATTAATTATTTCAGGTTTTGATTAAATGATTAATTACTAGCCAATATTCCTGACTTCTCGTGTTCTTTTAATTCAATAAAAGAACAATACTTCGAACGTACATTTATATCCAAATTTAATATAACTGAGTACATACCAAAGGTACACACCTCACTTATCACAACCAAAGAAAATGCAAATTTCGATAGTGTGAGATGTTTAAAAATACTCTAAAAATTTCTATAAATTAATTGTAATAAATGAAGTATTTTGTAAAGGAAACAATTATTTTAAAGTAAAAATAATTATCAAGTAAAACTTTTAATAATTAGAATACCTAAAATCAAATTTAAAATTACAATAAAAAGTTTAATAAAGTTTTATTAGATATATAGGTTTATTAAAATATAACTGAAATTAATTTAAAAAATAAATCACAATAAAAAAATACAGTAATTTAATGATCGATCCAATTAACACCCAAAGTTCGGGAAAGAAGATGCTAACAGATAGCTTGATGAGATTTTTTGATGTGGACTATCGTAACTGTCCAGTTTATCATCTCTTAAGAGATTCTAATTTTCTCTTGACTCAACTTGGTTCTTGCTATTTTCTCTAGCTTTCTTCAGTTTTAAATAAATTTAATAATTCCGCTAAACCTATTGTCATTCTCTTCTTCCTTATCTAAGACAATACTGAATTTCTTCATTTGACTTTATTTGATTATGGATCTCAGAAATCCATTTGTTGACTTTCTTTGTTTTTTATTCAACTCAGGTTTAATTAATTAATGAATTTTCTGTTCTCCGCCGTATTTTCGAATCTTCTCCCACCCCGAAACGTTTTTCGACAAATTCATTCTTATCATGTTGTTTTGCATAACTTAATTTATCCATTGCCCATTTTCCAAATTAAAATTCGAAACATTATTTATTTATTACTTTTCTGCAAATTTTAGTTCTTTTTACATTTAATAGTACACTTTTCATCTGTTTTCATTACAACCCCGTTTTCTACCAACTCAATCCTTGATCACATTATTATATCAGCATTTCATTTAGTTTTCATTCTTTTTTGATTTTAAAATAATTTTAATTTTACAACCTAACAATTATCATCTTAGCTAAATTAATCAAAAAAAATTACAATATGATGAGTTCAGTTAATAATATTATTACCATAAGGATTAAAACATTTAATATTGTATTGTGGCATGAATTCATGACCACATTTTAAACAAATTGTTGAATTATTTGTTTGATTAGATTCCCCAATAATGACTTCTCTATAGGATATATTTTTATAATAGTCAGAATCAATTTCTAAGAACCGAATATCTGGTAATATATCCAAAAGCTCTTCGGGAGAAACATGACATTGAACAACTAGTGGTATATCTATTATATATACATCAGATTCCGTCGGAGTGACGGTTACAATAACCTTCACAGCTAGTTAAAACAATTACAATTTTTAGGAGAAATTGAAAATTATTACCGTAAATATTTAAGATCAAAATATCTTTATTACTAAAATTTGGAATATGACACTCTATATTATGCGATCCATTTGGTACACTTGAAGTAATAGTTATTAAGTTCAAATTAAAAATAAAATTTCCATGAATAGAAAAAGAGCACATTGCAGGATAAAAATTGTTTGATTTAAAGACATCTATAAAGAATGTATGAATTTTATCTTGTTTCATTGCAAAATATACATTTTGACTTGGAAATGAAGAAATGGCAAGTGAAGCTGATAAATAGTATATTATAAGATTAATAGTTATAATAATGATAATAGTAATGATAATGTAAACAGCACAAGCTTTGTGATACCCAGTGCAAATCCCAATAGTAGACTAGTTTCAAGCATTTAGCTCTCATCATTATGATTTTTCATACACCATGTTTACAAGTTTACAGATTTTCTGTGACCAAGCTACTAAGCAAGTGATGTGATTTTCAGTGTACCAGGGAAAGTATGCAATAAAGTTGAATCAGCAATATTATATACTGTGCGTCTCCTGCACAGTACTGATGAGAGCCAAAAGCTCGAAACTAGTCTACTATTGGGATTTGCACTGGATATCACAAAACTTGTGCTGTTTATAGTAATAATAATAATAATAATAATTTTTTTGAGAAATTAGTAAATAATTGTGTGAATTTCAGATCTTATAGGAATTCTGGACTGTCACGGCTTTTTTGGTTGGCTAAACCCTTTCCTCTTTCTTATACAACCTTCCAAATTCTTTTTTCAGATACTCCCCCTAGTTTTTTTTTAATTTTAATCTTGTATAAATTGATGATTATGTAATTTTTAAGTTTTTGTTTTAGAAACCTATATAAAAACAGCACTATATACTCTCCAAATAGGTGACACGATATCTTTGAAATCGATTTTATGTCCCTCTATTGAAATATTGACAAATCTTTTTTCATTATCTTTAAATTTAATTTCTTCAAAAGCATCATGGAAACGGGAATTTTGATTGTTGATGAATATATTTTCATTGCAATTTAGATGCTAATTTATTTTTGTCAACACTTTGTTTACTGCAACAACATCTTCTTTTGTCAAATGAGTAATGAAGCTTGAATATTGTGACTTGATTAACTTCACTTCAATTGAGAATCGATATTGAATTTCACCTGCCAAGAAATATATCCTATGGTTATGATACATTTGTACTGATTTTACATCAGTATTTTTCTTGATTTAAACGGGTTTCGTTTTCTTTGATTCTTTAATTATTTTTTTCATTTGGCTTGTTTCTTTGAATAATTTCTCACCAAAACCATTCTAATAGTATTGAAATTGACAAATGCTATCTTTAAGTCGAAAATTTTTTATCATTTATATTAAATATATTATTTGCAGCAAAAGGCTGAAATTATCATTTAATTGTTTAAAAATAATAATAATAATAATAATAATCATTATCATAATCATAATAATGAAGCTTGTTTCAGCCGATCTGCTGTTGTGGTTGGTTTTTTGTGTGTTTCTGTGTTTGTGTGTTGGAATCAGGTGGAATATATACTGAGCGTTTGTTCTCTTTCCTTTGAATACTCTTTGTTTGAGTCAGCCTCGTGGTTTGTTGTGTGTCATTATACACCAAACACCACTGAGAATCGTTTCCTATAATATAACAAAAAATTCAATAATCTTACATTATAGAAACATAGATACTTACTTTGATTTCACGTTGATGTTCTCATTTATAGCTCAGTGAGATACATCTTATACTATAGAAATCTGAAAAGTGGAATAAAAATTAAAAACTGCATCCAAACACAACACATATTAAAAAACACATACAAACTTTTGATTCGTAGAAATGTAACGATGAGATACGTTTCTATAATAACTTTATTTTAGACAATTTTTAGAAAAAAAAGATCGTTGAAAATTTTTTTAAATTATATTTTTAATGATAATATCAAGAGCAGATGAATTTGGTTCAATATTGTTTTACTCCAGATTTGATTTCCTTAAAGAATCCCCTCATATTGAGCTCAGAAAAAAAGTTACAAAAATTAAAAAAATTATTTTAATCAGCGATTTTTCCCAAAATGTTTTAAACAAATACACATTTTTGGTGATTTATTTATTTATTAATTAATTATAATTAAAAATATATCGGACTCACATTTTTTCGAAATAATTCCAAGATAAATATCATAAAATTCCTTAAAAAACCCTTAAAATTAATTAAAATTAATTTATAATTATACTGTTGATTAAAAGTAATATTTAAGAACTTGAATAATGATCTCATATCTCATATGGATCAGAATTCAAGTCTTAAAATTTACTTTAAATAAAAAATATTACTTGAAAACCATTTGTAAAATGGCTAAAATAAATTTCCAAATAAATTTCAATTTCATGATTAAATGAATAAATGTGATGATGAGTAAATCGATGAGTGAATCGGTGAGAGAAATTGTTCTACACGCCAACCACCACTATACACCACTATGCGAAATATAACATAGCCTACACCAAACGCCACTGAGAACCGTTTCCTATAATATAACAAAAAAATCAATAATCTTACATTATAGAAACATACATACTTACTTTGATTTCACGTTGATGTTCTCATTTAGAGTGCAGTCAGATACATCTTATACTACAGAAATCTGAAAATTGGTAGAAAAATTAAAAGCTACACACAAGCGCAACACATACTAAAAAATACATACAAACTTTTGATTCATCGAAATGCACCGCTGAGATACGTTTCTATAATAATTCTATTTTAGACAATTTTTAGATAAAAAAAGATCACTGAAAATTTTTAAAAATATATTTTTAATGAAATTTTCAAGAGCAAATGAATTTGGTTCAATGTCTTTTCAATCCAGATTTGCTTTCCTGAAAGAAGCTCCTCATATTGAGCTCAGAAAAAAAAATTACAAAAATTATTTTATTTTTATTATTCTGGGATTTGTCCCAAAATGTTTTAGAAAAATACATATTTTTGGTAATTCATTTATTTAATTATAATTAAAAACATATCTGACTCACATTTTTACGAAAATATTCCAAAATACTTGTCATAAAAATAAATGTCATAAAATATCAAAAATCCCTGAAAATTAATTAAAAATAATGTATAATTATAATGTTGACTAAAAGTAAAATTTAAGAACTTGAATAATGATCTCATATCTATATGGATCAAAATTCAAGACTTAAAATTTACTTAAATTTAAATATCTTACCTGAAAGCCATTTCTAAAATGACTAAAATAAATTTCCAAAAAACATTCATTATTGTAAGCAATTCAGTATAAATTGATGAAGATGATTAATTGGTAAATTGGTGAGTGAATTGCTTTACACGCCAACCACCACTATAGAAAATGTATCTCAGTGGTGTTTGGTGTATAATCTAAAAAAAATCAATAAATATATATATATATATATATATATACACCAAACACCACTGAGATACATTCTCTATAGTGGTGGTTGGTGTGTAGAACAATTTCTCTCACCAATTTACTGTACTGTATTAATCAATTTATATTTATCATTTACTGAATTGCTTTTGAATGTTTTTTGGAAATTTATTTTAGCCATTTTAGAAATGGCTTTCAGGTAAGATATTTAATTTTAAGTAATATTTAAGTCTTGAATTTTGATTCATATAGATATGCGATCATTATTCAAGTTCTTAAATTTTACTTTTAGTCAACATTATAATTATAAATTATTTTTAATTAATTTTCAGGGATTTTTGATATTTTATGACAAGTATTTTGGAATATTTTCGAAAAAATGTGAGTTAGATATGTTTTTAATTATAATTAAATAAATGAATTACCAAAAATATTTACTTTTCTAAAACATTTTGGGAAAAATCCCCGAATAATAAAAATAAAATAATTTTTGTAATTTTTTTTTCTGAACTCAATATGAGCTTCTTTCAGGAAAGCAAATATGGATTGAAAAGACATTGAACAAAATTCATCTGCTCTTGAAATTTCATTAAAAATATATTTTTAAAAATTTTCAGCGATCTTTTTTTATCCAAAAATTGTCTAAAATAGAATTATTATAGAAATGTATCTCAGCGGTGCATTTCGATGAATCAAAAGTTTGTATTTGTTTTTTAGTATGTGTTGTGTTTGTGTGCAGTTTTTAATTTTTCTTCCACTTTTCAGATTTGTATAATATAGGATGTATCTGACTGCACTCTAAATGAGAACATCAACGTGAAATCAGAGTAAGTATGTATGTTTCCATAATGTAAGATTATTGATTTTTTTGTTATATTATAGGAAATGCAACTGAGTGGCGTTTGGTGTATATATATTATAGGAACACACAAACCTGTGTGTAAAAATTTAATGCTGCGAAAGTTAACATATTTATTATAGGAATCTAAAAAGTAAGAGAAAATAATTAAGCATACAAACATAGCACACATAATGAAAAATACATACAAAATTAATAAAGTGGTTTTTTTTGCGAAATTAACATTGATTAACATGTAATTAACAAATTAATATTTTCAAATTATTTAAAAAGTTATGCACAAAAAAACTTTTGAATCAGATTCCGACTGCTCTACCTTGAGCTTTAGAAAAGAAGAAAATACATCGTAAGATTTAATTATAAAATAATTTAGAATAAAAAATTTCTGTAGATTTACAGATATTGAAGAAGGTCCTTCGACATCTTTGAATTTGCAGGAAAAATAGCGCAAATCGTAAATTTTAATAAATTATTTTAACAAATTAATATTTTCATAGGATTACAGAAAAAAACAAAATTCGAAAGAAAATTACAAAAACTTAAAAACTATTTTATCCATTCTTTCCTAAATGTCTTAAAAAATAAATGTTTGGTGAATACTTTATTTATTTATAATTATAAAAATATCTAACTTACATTTTTACGAAATAAATCCAAATAAATTCAAATAAAATATCATAAAATTCCTAAAAAACACCTGAAATTTAATTATCAATATGTTATATTATAAATGATGACAAACAGTAATATTTAAGAACTTGAATAATGATCTCATAATTATATAAAATCAAAATTCAAGTCCTAAAAATTACTTTAATTCAAAAACTTGCCTTAAAACGATTTTTTGAAAAATGGAATAAATGAAATTAAGTTAACATTGTCATATACACCTAATTCCAGATGTTAAAAGTCTCTATAATGCACGTTGGTGTGTTCATCAGTTGATGACTCACCATTTATGAGAATGTGAAGTTATTTACTTCATTTCATTTATTCAATTTTACAAGTAAGTTTTTTTAATTTAAGTAACTTTTAAGGTTTGAATTTTGATTTTATAAAATTATGAAATCACTATTCAAGCTTTTAAATGTTACTTGCAGTCAACATTTTGATTATAAATTATTTTTAATTAATTTTCAGGATTTTTATAGGATTTTTATGACTATGAATTTATTTGGAATTATTTCGATAAAATGTAAGTTAGATTAATATTTTTAACTATGAATAAATAAAGAAATCACCAAAAACATTTATTTTTTAAGACATTTAAGAAAGAAGCGGAGTAGTTTTTTAAGTTTTTGTAATGTTCTTTATCCAGCTCATTTATATGGCGAATTTTGTCATTTTATGTAATTCTATGAAATTATTATTTTTTTATACAAGTTATAAAATTAAATTTACGTGTATTTTATATTATGTGTGCTGTGTTTGTATGTAAAATTATTTTTCTGTCACTTTCTCAATTCCTATAATAAAACTTTTAACATTCGGAACAATAAATTTTTGCACACAGGTAAGTTTGTGTGTTGCTATAGTATAATTTTATCGATTTTTTTTTAGATTATAGAAACTTTTATATTCTGGATTTAGGTGTAATTGGTGACTCACCTCAACTGGTGTGCACACCAACGTATATTATAAACAATGTTAATTTTCGCAAACGGGTGTAGAGAACGTATCTCAGTGGTGTTTGATGTATTAAATGTTTGAATTTGATTTGCTGCTGTGATGTATTATGTCGTGTCCGTCGATTACATTGTGAGATTGGATTTATTTGTCAATATCGATTATTACTTTATTTATCGATTATTAAATTTATTCGTTGATCTTGTTTGAATTTTTGATTTTGAAAAATCGAATTTGAATATATAAAATTTTGGAATATAATTTTATGTGATTTTCGAATTTATTTTTGAATTTTAAATGAAGATTTCGGACTTTAAAAGGATGATTCAATTTTGATACCAACACAGAAACTTTAGTGAATACAGAAGATAAAATCGATTAATGTGAAGATGAAAGGTTCTTTTAGTAATTCAATCATTGACTCGTTGAATGAAAGTAATATCAATCGGAATTCACTGAATAAATAAAGTGGGAAGCGATCAGCGACAAGGTTTGCTTGGTTCGAATTTCAATGAAAAAGTTCAATCTAGTAAACATAAATCTAAGAATTTTAACAGAACTAGTAAGGATATACATTTCATAAAATATCTTTAAAATGTCTTGGAATTCCAATTGAAGTTATAATTAACAGGATTAACGCTACCTCTTCTAATGCTGTATCGTTATAGGGCTATTTTAATTTTATGAAGCAAAAACTTATTTTTGCTTTAAAATATGTTTTAACTCATTATTCTTTTATTTCATATAAACAATTCTGTTAGGCATTTATTATTATTATTTTTTAAATAATTTCAGAATTTATTTTAAATACCTTGGCTACTTGTAAATATTATGTAACCCACAGCAATATGTAAGCTATATGCAATTCACATTAAATACTTCTTTGGGTTAGGGTTGAACTACCTATATTTGAACTACCTAGATCGATTCGTTCGAAACTGAACAGGGTGTAATATGGTTTGATAAATAAATTGAAGATTTTCCCTCCCACTCTGCCATGCAGGTGAATATGAATACAAACAATATTTTTGTAACCATAGATAATATATTATGATTTCAATAGAATATTGTTATAGTACTGTTATTTTTATGAATTAGTGCGGGTACTTATTGAACCGCACCACGTCATTATAATAATAATAATAATAATAATAATAATAATAATAATAATAATAATAATAATAATAATAATAATAATAATAACAATAATTATCTGCGCGATTTTAGGGTAATAAAAATTTATTTATTATAATAAAAATGTCTCATTAACCCTTTCGTGGGAAAAAAATATTTGTTACATTTTTTATATTTGTTTTGTTTGGAAATGAATATTGGATAGGAATTGCTAGGTGATGATTTATTTATAAACAATTTCTAAACTTACAAACTATATAAAAATGTTACAATAATAATGATATGTATATAGGTGGGTGGGTGTGTATCATTACAATGTAATCATAATTTCGGTGCTGGGAAGCCATTTTCCGCGTTTCACGAAAGGGTTAATTAGACTATTACTAGTACAGAACATAAAGAAATCTTACTTCGTATGTTATAACATTTACTTATATCTCCCAAACCAACAATAATACACCTAAAACATATGCAACGGTCGTGTAAAAGTAAAGAATTTCTCAGAATTATGATATTTTGCTGTCTTGTGTATTGATATGTGTCATGTGTATAAAACAAGATATTTGAATAATCGACAGGATATGGTTTTGTCTGACATGTAATTGTTACATATGACTTAATTATAATAACGGATCTAGATGGATTAAAAGTCAAAGATATTGGACCATCTAAATTATTAAAAACAGATTTATCAACAGCTGAAAATAGAGGCCAAATTGTTATATTATAAGAGTTCTGATAAAAGTTAGAAATACTGTGCTTTCTGTCGATAGGTTTGATCCAAGAAAAGATACCAAATAATTCTAAAAACATTCATTTTTAACATTCAGGGTGAATCAGAAACATTTTATAAAGCTGAAATTATTAGGTAAATGATGAAATTTATATTTGTTTTTTTTACAGCGGAATTTGTCACAAACTTCTTAATATCACATGGAAATAGTATTAGAATACATTATTCCAAAAGACACCTATCATTCACCTTTAAATAAAAATTGTTTTCTTGAGATTTATCTTCTACTTTTATTTGATAGTTTTATTTAAACTAGATAGATGAAGGTATCTAGAACCGTAAAGTAAATAAAGTATTTTATCAATATCCGGGTAAAGAGACGGCAGATTTCACTTTATTTTTATAAAATTTTCTGGAATCTATTTATTCTTTATAACACAAATAACTGCTGAATTTAAAGGAAATTCTAATTCTTTTTAATTTTATTTTCTGGTAACTGTTTAATTATTTGTTACATTATTTATAATATATAATAGTTCATTATTGTTGGAAAACTTTGGAGACATAAGATTTATTATCACTAAAAACTGAGTATCCCTCAGGAGGAAGTATTTATATTGAGCAAAATACACACATGCATGTATAATACAATATCGCACTTTTGACATTAATACATATATTGCGTAATATTCAGTCACACAAATTTAACATACATAAATTATGGCTAATAATTCTTTCGGAGTGATACAATAGTCTACTCCATGTTTGTTCATAGCGTGCGAGTATTTGTCATTTTTTTATTATCTCTGTTGTTGATTTTAAATCTCACATGTCTAAAGAAAGATGTCTAAATCAGCGGTGCTTAACCTTTTGCAGCATTTGGGCCACATTGTAAATGTTTTGAAGGCTAGTGGGACGCATAAAAAAGTCAACTACATTTAAGTTTAGTTTTATTATGAAAATGAAAAATACATTGTTTATGTAATGTATATATTATAATCTTGCATTAGGATTAGAAAACTGATGAAACACAACATCAACATTGTAATGATTTATATTTGTTATACATGCGTTTACCTCAAAATATGGTGTGACTGGCCAAAGGTTAAACACCCTTGATTTAAATCAATTGAGAGATTTGGCTTGCTCTTATAAACGTTCAAAGTCCATAAGGCATCATATTTATCACGGTTTTGTCATGATTATTAACTTATGTCAAATTAGGTCAACTTAACTTAAGTAACAAACTATTGAGAAACATGAATTCATATTTTTCAAATATTCTTCAATATTCCATTTTCATAAATGATGCTCTAATCCGTAGCTTATTAGCATGCTCGTTATAATTAAGTAAATTCCAATAATAAAGTCTGTTGTATTACATGATTGTTTCTTATAAAACCAATTGTAGAAAATCATCCAATAATTTCGTAATCAAGAACATCCATCAATCATACTTAAAAATGTATCAAATGAAATTCAAACATATTTAAATAATAATATCGCATAGAAACCACTCAAGAAATTATAGCATTACAATCGGTAAAGTTTAAACTCAATTAAAATTCCAAATAATATTTATTTCAATAAAACAAATTATTTCCTTAATACAAAATTTCCGATTCTAATTTAAATATTTCCCAACAGAGTTGTGATTTAAATTTATACATACAAATTAAGCAAACTAATTTTTAAAATAAATTTTTATAAAAATTGTTCTTTTTGAAATTTAAAATTGTTTATTCTTAAAATAAACTCACCCGCTTCTTTCCATTGTATTTTTAAATTTATTTTTTTCAATAATCGATTTTTTTGAATTTTTTTTATTTTTAAATAATGACATTTTAACTTCGGGTTTTCAATATTTAATTAAACAAAAAAGTTTCGATAGTAAGTTTCGATAAAAGTTAATAGAAATAAATCAATTTTCAAATTTTTGTAATTTTTTAGTAATAATATTAAATTTCCAAAAGTTAAAAATCGATTACCATAAAAATTAAATGAAAATTTTGTATTAAATTTGGAATTATTTAGATGGCATCGAAAGTGATAGTTCATATTTGGCATATTCTTATATAAATGTATTGTTCCATCCGTAATATTAATTTCAACATCTTTATCGTCACAAAAACAAATGCTACTCAAATTTCTTAAATTGTATTGGAAATATGTATGAATGGCTTTTGTAGAATTGGAGGAATAATATTCAAAAATTGGATAATAATAAAATGGTACTAAAGCTTAATAACAAAGTTAAAGGGGAAAATTAATTAATTAAAATTAAATATTAGAGGACATTATTTTATCATAGAGTATTTTTTGATATTTTCCTATTTTAAATTATTTAATTAAAAGTTTTACTTCAGGATTGAATATGCATGAACAATGAATTCAACTATAACTTACTGTGAACAAACATGTAAAATTATATACAATTTACATTTTAAATTCAACGGGACTAACATATGATAATTATACAGTTTTTTTATTCTCTCAGATTTTCAGTTTTACATATTCAAATATCTCAGAAACTAGATGATGGTTTATATCTCAATATTATGTAATTTTTTAGGTGGACAAGAAGAGAAATTAAAATTATATATGGCGACCCCAAAAAAGTGCTTGGCGACCCAGAGGTTGAGAACCACTGCTCTAGTTTAAATGGTTGAAATGATATTTTAAAATCATTATGCTAGTTCTTGAGAGATAACATTAAATTGAAAAGTTTTGATTTAGATTTTAAAAAGAACTTTATGAAACATGATAATTAAGAATATGACATTAATGCAATTAATTTTTTCCTATCCATCTGTAGATCAAATACACTAATCCGCAATAAGTAAGGGTCCTAATGATTTTATATAATGACTTGTCAATTGCACTAATGGATAGGCTTTACTAATTTAATTTATTGTAGTTTGTTAATTAAATTTTGATTATTTTCTAAATCTGTTTCTAATTCTTTGAATTTTATATTATATATTTTCTTTGTACAAGTCAGAAATATTTGTCATAAATTTTTCCAAAAAAAACAACAATTTCTCAAAAGACTTTGATTCTTAAAAATATCTTACCATAAATTCCTGTACAAAAAATCATGGGACCAAAATACCCTCTCAATATAATGCTTCGCATTGACATAAAACACTGTAGCCCTTTGCATCTTAGTTCATTTTTACCTGAAAACATTTTAGCTATAAATATCCGCTGACTATAGTGCTTCACGTTGACAATACCCCATCAATATAGTGCTTCAGATTGACATGTTTCAAATTGACATACCGTATTAGCCCGAATATAACGCGACAATTTTAAACATTTTATTTTTATTAAATTTTAGTTTAAATTAATTAAATTTATTGTCATGAATATAACCTATGTATTACTTTTAATTACCTAACCAAACGCTTATCTGATTGAATTTCCTTTAATTTTAATTTTTTTATGAGTATTTTTTCTAAATTCGGGGTCGCGTTATATTCGAGCTAATACGGTAATTTTTGTAATTAAATATTATTTAATTGTATAATCAAAGATTAAACCGAATTAATTACATAATTACTTAATTAATTTATGGGTAGGGGTAGGGTGCAGAGGGCTAATATCTACCTACTTATAGAGTTCGTAGAAACTGATTAATATTCAGATTTCCTGATATATAAAGTAATTTGTGTCATCTAATTTAATATATACGAAATAATTTGTTAGTCAAAAGAAACTATCTCCAAATATTTCAAATTATTTCTTAATGAAACAAAGTAACATTTTACATTTTTTTAATTTCCAAAATATTCGCTTACCTATGAGCTCATAACATTTATATGAATCTATTATTTTTGGATAATAGAAGAATACACAAACCTTTTTGCTCACCAAATGAATGTATTTCATTATTTCTATTCCCATTCTTTCTATAATGTAATCTGTAGACGTTAGACCTGACACAGTAATATTAATGAAATCGGTAAAATTGTTTGATTTGATAAATACATATTTAATATATGGCTGATCCATAAAATATAAAGTGCTTGTGTTTGGTGTAATATATCCTGTTTCTGTATGTGTAAAGATTACACCTGAAATTAGTGAAAACGTGAAGATTTATGTAAGTGATAAGATGATTTCTGTACAAAAAATTAGGTTTCAAAAAAACAGTGTATATTGTTTTGTTGGATGTGAGCCGGTCAGATATAGGTCAACACTTCTCCTAGAAACATTTTTAGATTTTAAACCGAAAGTCGTTTTGAGGTCAGTTTAAAGTATGTCAAGTTAAAGTTAAGCAGATCACATATGAAATAAAGTAGGTCAACTCAAAATTAAGTAGATCACATAGTTTATTTATTTATTTAAAGCTATAGTCTATTTAGTTAGGATGAAATTAAGTAAGTCAAAAAGTACTATATATATATAGTGCTTAGTACACTAGAAACTGAATATTCCACCAACATGGAACTCAAAATTTATTGCCTTTGTATAATTTCAAAACTAGTCTTAAAGTATTATTTTCGATAGAATTAGGTCTGATGCTAAATAAGCTTACCTGAGAAATGATATTAATGTAAAATAACGAAAATTTAATCGTTTTGCAAAATAAAACTAGTTTAGGTTTAATAATTCTAAAAAATTACATTCGTGGTGTACCCAATAAGTAGTGAGACTCTTGTAGAAGTAAATAAATGAAATAACCAAACTGTAAATATATATTCAGTCGTGTATGTACGTTATCAGTTATTACTTTATTAAGAAATTTTAGCACTTGTTTGAAAATGTCCATAAAAAGCGCGCAATATTGTAGTGTCATTCGTTTTCTCTTTATGAAAAGCAAGAATGGGGAATAAGTCATTAGAATTTAGTTTTGTCTATGGTAGTGAGATCTCATCAAAAGCATCAATTTATTGTTGGTACATATGTTTCAGTGGTGGGATTCAGCTGGTTCGCACGAACCGTTTCTATTCAACCGGCTATTAACGAAGACATGAAAAGCAAAATAAATAATCACATATGAAATTCAAAAATTTTACAGAAGCATGCTTGCTATTTATGATTTGAATTTAGTTTTAAAATTTTCGTTACTGTGGTCACAAATTTTGTTTAACAATAGTATAAAAATTGTAAGTATATTCATATATATATTAACAATTTGTTAAATAAAATTTATTATATAATAAAATAATCAACGTTAAATTTACATTAAAGTAAATTATATTAGTTGTTCTTGTGTAAATTCTCGGTATTTGTTTCAGCCATCATGAAGCGCCCTGAACAACAAGTTTTGTTCGATTTTTTTCTAAAGAACATATAACCCCAATAAAAAACCGCGATTTAACTAATATTGTACAAACAGCAGAAGCACAATTAATTTTTAATTTTTTTGGGTGAATGCGATCAGGTTCTCAAATGTTTTGAAGGTGTGAACCGGTTATTAAATATTTTGAATCAAACCACTGGTTAGTTTATGATGAGGAAAAGTCAGAAAGGCCTTGTAAAATCAAAGAAAAGATAATGGAAAACCTGAGAAAAATTGTTGAGACTTAGAGGAAAATTACAACCAGAGACCTAATAAGGCGTCTAAATGTGAGAAAGAAGAATATTTTTACATTACTCAGTCAAATGAGAATAAGAAAATTATGTTCTCGCTTTGTACTTTTTTTTTAACTTTGGAATGCAAAATTGACGTCTGCAGTGCTGTGAAGAGAACCTTCAGATTTTGGGCAATGTTGGACAGCATTTTTTGGATAATATTACTACCATGGATGACACACCACTTTCACTATATCTTCCACAGTCTAAACATGAATTTGAAGGATGGAGACTGCCTGGAGAGGTCGGTTCTAAAAAGAGGAGGCCATTAACAAGTTACAGAAAGGTGCTCATGTTTACTGTGTTTTGGGATGACAATGGCATTATTCTGTATTATTTTGAAGAAAGTTGTGTTCGAATTAACAGTTCCTACTACTCCAAACTTGTTCAAGAAACAATGGGAAGGGAAGGGAAGGGAAACAAATGTGTGTAGGCTTTTTGACTTACTTGATAACACTGTCATTTATATTGGTGCAAATTGTGGGCACAGTTGAAAGTTGAAGACTTAATGGTGCTTTCTCATTCTCTTTACAGTCCGAATGTGGCTCCACCGGACTTCTACTTGTTTAATCACCCCAAGAAATCCCTGCAAGGCTAGCAGTTTGCCCCAGAAGACGATTCGAAAGACCCAGTGACACTTTATGGACGAAAGTTCTCAGAGTTTCTTCAAAATCCCTTCAAAAACTTTGTTATACTCTGGGAAAATGTGTCATTGCAAATGGAAATCATGTTGAGAATTAAACCCTACATGATTTTCATATTGTAAATACGAAATATATTTACGTTCTTTTGTTTATTTCTATACCAGTCTAACTATTTTTTGGGCTGATCCAAGACATTGAACAAAAACATGAAATAATTAATTATTTTTGTACAAAATAACCCAGAGCCCGAGAATACCCTTTCTGAATCAACACTTGTTGGACGAATTATCATCAAATAATCATATACCATTTGAATATACTTTCCTCGTATTTTCTCTTGGCGGAAGTACTTCAATTCATTTTTCACAATATATTACCAATTGTTTTTGTTTTTTTGTTGTGGAACTGATCCTTCCTGGCATTCTGTTTATTGTTTTATCAGATCGTATGATTTCTGCTTCATAGGCATTTCTACATTAACTGTAGAAGTGTCAATATTTTTATTATCTGACTCTAAACTGGTATCCAAATCAGGATGATTTAACTGAATTTGACTATCAACAACAATAATCGAAAGTATATCCCACAATACTTTTGATTATTGTTGCTTTATTGGTGATATGAGAAATATCGTAGTTTTCCTGATTCGAAAAAACCAAATTAGGGTCTGTCAAATATTGCAGAATATCTGAATAGATAGTCCTTCTCTCCTTTATGATGCATATTAAATTGTAAAATAAAAACTTACCTTGGTTTTCAACACTCGCACAAAATACAAACATTTTCAGTATCAGCTAAATATCAGTTTTGAGTCATCGGTGTTTTGTTATTGTGCAAAATTTTTAATGAGACTACACCATAGGTTTACAAAACATTTTTTGCAATTTTTAAATAAAAGATGCCTTTAAAAATTAGATTGCTATAAAATATAATTCCTTTTAAGTTATTTAACACAAGATTTGATACATATTTTCAAAAGATAAAATAAATATTATATATATATATATATAATGTAAACGTACTTTTAATATCATAGCACTGTAATAAAGGTTCAAACCACGGATGCTTGCATATTACCCATATGATAGATTGTAATGAAACATTTTTAATTCTATATATTTTCTTATTATCACCATTAATGAATTCTATTATGGGATTTTCGGTATCTAGACTTTTATATAAATCAGGCACTAAGGCACACTTTATGTCGAAAATGTCTTTTGTTTTACTTGTATTAATCCATTTAAGCTCAATTGGTCCAGCTGAATATCACATGTTAAAATGAATTTTTAATTAAAATGAACCATACCATAAGGTCTAAAACATCGAAATCTATTACCAAGAGTATGGTGTTTGCATTTAACACAGATAATACCAGATTTAAGTTTTGAAAATTTTATTGTAAAATCAAAATAAAATTTGGAATATTTGTAAGGGATAATTTCACAACATATCTTCATCTTTTTATTAACATGATATGACCTACCATTAGGTTTTATAATAATTCTTGGATTCTCATCTTATAATTTAATTAAATATATTTTAATTAAATTGTAATTAATAATTACCTCATTCTTCAGTCAATAGTGTCAGTTGTAAGCACAAATTTATTATAAATAATAAAACTTATTTTTAACTTTCCAAATTATATTTACTTCTTTTTACTTGTTATTCAAAACAAAAATTATTCAAAAGCTTCGATGGATAAAAATTTTATAAAAAATTTTTAAATATTTATGATAATAAAATTATGTAATTTTTTTAAATTCTGAATGATTAAATAATTAATTTCTTATAGATATGCGAATAATTGTAGTTGAGTAAGTATTGGATAAATGTGCTGAGTCGAAATCAAAGAACTGGTAAACATTGCCAGGAAGATTTTGAGACAAATTTATTAAAATTATAGAAATAAAAAACTAAAGGATATTTCAAAAGAATTGGCAGCAAAATTATTTAAAATCAAAAAGAATATTTAAAAAGAATATTATTATGTTTTAATCAATGTATTAGAAAGTTTTGCAGTAAAGGAAAGAAAATTTTGATATTTTAAAGTTTACTCCTAATTTATCTAATAATTCGTTGGTATTTGGAATCGAAAATATTGGTCACTGTGTGATATTGTTAAGTACTCTAAAATTTAGAAAAATTCTTATGTCGTCTTTATTTTGTTAATTTACACAAATTAGTGGTGTATTTAATGGAGAATGGTGCTCTTTTATTATTCCAAATCTTTCCGTTTCTCTTATATTTTTCTTTACTTTCCCATAAAGTTATAATTTCTCTGTTATTAAATTAGTTTTTCCAACATAATATTTCCAACATAATATTTCCATAATATTTCTGTCTCCGCATTTATTAAAATCATTTTAATTATATTATTAATGAAATTTATATTATTAATATTACAAACAAATTTCTCACTGTTAATATCATCATCAAATTGTCATTTATACATGTCTGCATCTAATTCACAATACATTCATTATTTTTTCATCGTTTATTTCATACTTAATGTCATTCATCAATATTTTATTTACATTTACTGTAAAACTCCGATCACTTCTTCTCGTGTTGGACCAACTCCGTTTGGATATGTTTATTCATATCCTTTCTCATCTTCAATTACAGTAACTGTCCTTCGAGATTGGCTATTTATTCAACCGTGCAACTCGCAACATTGACGTTTGAAATGTTCTGACTTATGACAATGATTACATTTCAAATTCGAACACTGAACATTTATGTCCTTCTTCATGGCCTACCCATATTTCTTCTTCATATTTCTTTATTCTCAGTTACATTTCTTCAGCCTATGTATAATTGTTCGTCTTCAAATCTTTCTTTTAATCATGATTTTTTATTGCGTCTAAAATTATGAATTTTTGCATTATTCTTTATTTGACTGGTGTCATAGAATTTGTTTGGCTAGTTTTTCAATTTTTCGTAGAAATCACTAACAATTTCATTTCTTCGCGAATCAAATTTATTGGTTTTTTAAAAGCTTCTCTTAGTCTACTGCTATAGTTCTGTTTCCAGTCAGTTGTATTATGTTTTTATGACATTTGTTGTTAAAAATGCTTTCATGAATTTTCCTTTGAATTCTTTTGTAATTAACATTAAATTAAAAAATCTTTCGAATTCTTTCATGAAACTTTCGATATCAGATACGATTTTTTAATTTTCCAATGCTTTAATAAAGTCTTATTAAAAATAAATTAAATGTAAAAAAAAACAAAAACAAATCAAATGTGAACAAAAAGATAATTTTAATGTTAAATATTTTTTGAATCAGAAAGCGCTACTCTGACATACGTTTCACTATATATTTTGACAATTTTCTTGTCACAAAAAGTATAGAAAATCTTTAGATATTATAGATTTAACAATTTCAATGACACGAAAAAATAGGCTTTTCGAACATTCTGTTGTCAGATATAGTGACTTGACAAGTTTATTTATTTTAAAGAAAAATCTTGTTAGACTAATCGACCTGGCACTGATTAAGTTATAAAATGCGTTATTAAACACAAATCCTTAATTATTAATGCATTTTAACTATTTTTGCTGTAGAGCAGTAAAGCACTATCAGCCATTTTTGACTGACATGACACTGAGAGTGTTAATAGACATATTACAAAATATGTCTTTAAAATTTTTTTTAATTTTATTTAAATAATTACTTTTTAAATATTTCATTAACAGACCTATTTCATTTTTAACAATCAATCTAAAACTCTTTAAATTAAAAAAAATTTAATAATGATTATCTTGCTTATTTAATTATCTAGATTTTAAATTATATTTATTTTAAAATTAAATATTTTTAACAAATTAAATCTTACAAATTATGATATAGCATCTCCATGATGTTCGAACGTCCTGATCTATGCAATATGCGCATATTGTTCTGTTGCTTTTATTTAATAAGCCACCAATTAATGCTTTAAAAGGTTTTGTACTGTGATATTCGGATGAATTCAGTTTTATCATACCACTTAAACACCAAATTTTTGTAACCTTCCAAAAATAATAGACATCGGAATCATTAGGCATGGGGGGCTTCAGTACTACATAGAATTAAATGACGTAATTTCTAGAAATCCATTACGATTGTTTGAATAAAATAGTTTTGGTTGTTTTGGAATGTCACAATTATTACAGTTTGTTTTCCCAATATTGTTAATTATGCAAATACATTTACAATAATTCTGGTCAATTAGACTAATATTAAAGGGCCTAGAAGTACAGAGTGACTTTGATTTGGTTAACATTATTATGTAATAGTATAATGTTGAGATGAATAAAATATATTTTAGACAGTAATTCATATATAAATCGATCTTGTCTAATTTATGAATATATAATTTTAATATTAATTGTAAACTTTATAGTTTTAAACATTTGTAATAGGATCAATTCATAACTTTCTGCAACATTTCTTTTCTGAATACTAAGTGCTAATTTTTTTTTGTCTGGAAAATGTTAAAAATGACTGTCTTTGCAAACAGGACAGTGATGATTTAAAATTTACTCTCTTTCAAAGAGAATCTTTTACCGTGTTTCTGGGTATGATTTTAAAATATATAGGCATTCGTAATGTTATTCGACAAATTCATACACCAATATCAAGAAGTTCCAAATGATATTGACAGGGTAGGAGATACTTTTGCTTACTTAACTAATCAGTGGCGGACTGGGCCGGCGGGACACCGGGACATTTCCCGGTGGGCCGGTCGAATTAGAGGCCGCGAGGCCGGCGATATGTATACTATTAATTTATTTCTTCTGATTAAAAAAAATAAATAAATGAAACAATATACAATACACCCATACCTCGCTTTACGGCCTAGATACGTTCTATGAAACTTGGCCGCAAAGCGAAAAGCCGTGTAACGAATCAATTATTCAAATACAAATTCATACAAATTCAATGAGATCGGTTCCAAATTTGTTAAATATGTAACTTGGTTTATCATTCAAAATGCATTTTATCTTTTTATTTCATTTAAATCAAAAATACATACATAACAAGTACATACATTTGTACATAAAATAATAACAGACTCCAAAAACCAACAATAATCTATAAACAAAGATGAAACAACTTCATGTTACATAAAATATAAAATAGGATTTTAAAAAACATAAAATATCCACTGAACGATGGCTAAGTCTTGTGTCTGTTATTAACCCATTAACGCCGGCCATATTCATTTGAGGACGATAATAAAAATAAAGATTCAACAATATTGGAAGACTATAATATTTCTCACGTTTTATCTTGTTAATATGCGAGTATGTGTGCGTGCATTGATTCAGTAAAATTAATTTGAATTATTTTAATTCCACTTAATTTTAAATTTTAATTTTTATCAATTTTGATTTTTGGATTTTTCATACTTTATTTATTTTTCTTACACGTTTTTTTATATTTTATTTATTTTTACTTAATTTTCCGTCATATGGGCATTTTCTATAATAATTTATGTTGTTTTAGAGATTTTAATATATAATTTTCATACTTTTTGATTCTTATGTTGTTTCATTTTGCTTTTTGCTAATTTAGTTATTAAATTTTTATCTTTTAGTTAACTACACTAAATTACTTGGTGGCCATGATGGATTTCGCGATTTTTATAGAATATAATAGTTTTTTTGTTCATTTCTATTATAATTTGTATCCCTAATTCATTTTCTTATGTTATTTTGTGGAAGTCTTTCTAATTTTCATTCCTATCTCTCCTTATTGAAAATAATTCAAATTTGCTTACTTCTGTTATGTATCTATGTTGTGTTTGAGTTTATTTCATGTAATACTTCTTGCTTATGTTTCATTTTAGTTTACTTTTGTTTTTATTATTTTAGTGTTGAGTGAATTCTATTTAGTTGTTTAATTGATGTTTGGACATGTTTGAGTTTGACTCGACTTGATGTTATATCTGTGTGCTATGTTCCGGCGTCTTTCAGTCAAGTTCCAACTATTTTGGCTCAAAATCAGTTCTAGCCCACCATTTGATTAATTCCAGGTTTAAGTATCAGATCATAAGTCACCGGAGTAAATGAGTCTAATGCACTTATGATGCAGGTATAAAGCTCTACTTTATAGTTGGTTTGGTAATCTGTATCTCTTTTAGAAGTGATCTATATTTTTCAATATTTGGCTTATATTGACCGGTGAAAGTGAGTTATAGAATCAATCAAATATTTCCTACATATCATAAATATTTTTTCATTGTCAGTAATGATTAGGTCAACATACACTTTGGAATTAAGAACAAGAGAACAAAAAGAGTTAATAACTAGGATAAGGTATGAGTTCTTTAAATGACTGATTATTATTTGAATACAATCTTTGTGTTTATTCAAAGTAATCATTTAATAAATTTTACATGATTGTTTGGCATGCGACATAGTATCGTCTTCTAACTGACAATACCTACAAAGTCTAGCCTACCTCTTATATTAGGCTTATAAATGGAAAGTTTTTTCAGTGCTTTATCTTTCTTATTATTTGCAAAACATTTATTTAAAATTATAAATACTGGTAACTCACGAAAAATACGAGTTTCGAAGAACACGTATATTGCCCCCAAATTACATAGTTTCAAACTAAATGATTTTCGATTAATTCTTTTGAAAAAGGAACATAAAACATTTTTTATTTGATACAAAATTATTGCCAAATATGTCATTTGTTTGATAAAATAGAGAGTTATGATCTACGGCAAAATTGTTCAGAATTTTAAGAGAATTATAAATTTTATCACAAAATTTGAAAAATCACGACTGTAATTTGTCAATTCAATTCCATTTAAATTTAAATGTGTATGTAAGTATTTTAATGTATCTCTAAGTGTAAGTATTGTTGGGGTTATTAAATTCAAAATTTTCAAATAACTAAAAAAGGAATATTGAAAATTCAAAATCAAGAAATCATCGAATTAAATTTGAAAAATGGATCAGATGTAAATGAGGTGATGGAAAAGATCATGGCGAAAACGGATTCATTAGAATATTGTTGGGCTGAAATAAAAATTAAATAACAAATAAGAAAATAAGAAAGAAACAATAGGAAATAATAATAAACATAACAAATAAATCAGAAAATAAAGTAGAAAACACAATAAAGGTGCAGTAATAAATTAAACATAGAGAAATTAAAAAAAAATAAAAAAAAATCAAGATAGGAAAAACGAGCAAAATAAGAAAAACAACATAAAAATTAGGTATTTATTAGGAAAAATTAGTAATTATTAGTATTAGAAATTATTAGTAAACACGACAAGCAACATTCGATTATCCAAGGACAGATCATTCATTCATACAGTCGACAAATCATTAAGGGACTCCACGAACTTTACAAGCCGAGAAGCATCTATTATTATTAATCCGGATATTAGCAGAAAAGTAAATTTCTATCTGTATGATTTTCTTATATTCATATGCGTAAATTATATTAAATAATTTTGGTAATTGGTTCGTGTTCTTTTCGATTTAATTATAGTTCTATATCTTGCGTTTATATTTTATTGATTTGTATAAGTAACTATCTGCGAAAAGTAATGATTTCCTAAATAAATGATTTATGCTTAACGATTCTAAATTCTGTTTTATATATATATATATATATATATATATATTAAATAGTTAATTTGAATTATGGATGTAAATAAAATGAATGAAGAAGAGCTAGAATGATTTTCTTTTGAATATGACAGATAATAAACAATTATTGAAAATGTAATGACATTTTGAATTTTATTTTTCCACGATGTTGAGGTTTGGCTGGCCACAGCTCGAAGGACACTGGTTGTTCTTCTTGCCAGCAGGTCGGTCGATACTTCAGCATCGTAGTGGTTGGGATCGGGTCATCTTGTGGGGGTTTCTCCACTGATCTGTCGCCACAGGGTATGAACGGTAATTGTATCTGAAAAGGAGAAGGTTTTTGTTGAAATTAGTATAGTACAACTGCAATTTTCTTACTGAAAGAACGAAAGCTCTCGCAATGGCTGAGGGAGCCCGTAGTTCGCGATTTCATTTGGCATCCAGAAACGAATTCTCACTTCCATTGCATTCTTAAAAATACGTTGCAAGAGGCATCATTTCCAAGCGTGTTAAGTCTTTGTCGAAACGCTTCCGGTACCAGTTAAGCTGATCTATAATTCTTGCTAGAATTCGTTAAATCCACTGCTCACGAGACCTCATCATTGACCTAGAAATCCATTGGATAACCAGCATTTTCTAAAGGACGCGACTTCTACGACTTTGCATTTGATAAGAAAGATAATCGTCAACTAACATCGTCTTGGCCAGTACTGTATTCACAATGGAAATTGATGTTCGATCTGATAAAATCCTGACAGTGGGTACGACATCTGGGATATGATAGTAGATAGAGTAAATCACCATTCTTGCGCAATCACACCGAGATTCGCACTACAGATAGTCATTCCTCACGACATTGGAGCAGAACCGATGATAAGACAAACCGATAATGCGTACAACTGTTAGCTTACACTTATCACTACCACACTGTGAATTTTCAGACAACACCAGGCTTCGCATTTGTCGTGATTAGTGAGATCGTGAGTTAATGGCATGCAGGGTTCAATGATATAATCACTATGGCTAATTAGTCGATACGGGCAGTGGCACAATATGAGTTAGTCTGCCGGGTAGTCAACGGGTGCGACCTTTACATTTGATTTTTCTCACATATAATAATTCGGCGAACAGTAAATCAGTGCGCTGCAACCTTTTCTCAACTGATAATTGTAGATGTTAGGAGTTTTCTATTATATTTGTGCGTATTATATTTGTCTTATATTATATGTATTATGCTTGTGCTTATGTAAGTGAATGCTGTAAGAAATATGTTAGTACCCAGCCGAGTCTCCAGTAAATAAACTGTCTCGGGACAGCTGGGATGAATGTATGTAGGAATGTATAAAATTACAATAATAAATTAACAATAACGGGTACCAAACAATAACAACTTTTATTTAAATAATAAAATAACAGTTGACGTACCAAAATCTTAATAAGCAATCATGAAGGGAATTGTAGGAGGAATCATCTTCTTAGTTTTGTAATTTTTATAATTTCTGTAATCTTCATAACAATTAGTAACAATCATATATTTTCCTCGTAATTGAATTTTTTATTTTTTGTCGATATTTGTATAGCGATAATTTACCATAGTAAATTATCGCTATATAGTATTTTTTATTCGTTTGCCATTGCGGCCTACACTCGATAAAATGACAAGGCGTCGCAAAACCTTGTTTAAAAATAGATAAAATATATAACAGTACATTACAGTAGACATAAAATCATTAATAATTAGGCGAATTCAGTGAATATACTACTTACAAACGAAATATGGTAATAATATCGATACTTCTAATACGGATAGAAATCAAGATGATAGAGATAGACTCATTTACAATGACCGATAATAATATTAAAGTAATAGAAGCCCTGAGTGTAGGTACAATGATGGCCCCGAGAAACCGGGTAAGGGTATCACCATCAATAATTAGAGTGACGATAAAGATTAAGAACGATGGTGTTCGTAATGATAAACAATAGAATGAAAGTCGATGGTAGCGAGCTCATCTAACTATTTAGATAATTGTAAAAGGGGGTATAGAGTACACTTAAATTTTTTTAGTTTTCAGAGTTTCCCTAAAAACCGAATAATGTAATTTCAGTTGGAACGCCTTTCCCTACGAACCAATAATTCCGATACGTCGCCTGAGTGTTTTTCTCTAATAGAAGCGTGACATGGGTTAATTCAAATAGAATTTTGGGGTTAATGAATTAACGAAATTATTTAACTATTTTATGTAGAAACCCATAATACCACACGGTTAAATATTGTTCGAACTAGTAAAGTAAAATAACAACTTAGATCAGATGATTTTGTTTGGGTTACCAGGCCTACAGACTGGTATTGTCAAAATTGCGAGCCCTCTCCTGTATGTACGTATGAGATGAAGTAGCTGTTTTCTTTGTCCTTCTAACTATTGTCGATGACCATGAAATATGATAGTGTATTGTGAATTATTACTATGTCTACCAGCATGGATCATGTATTTATTGTCTTTATTTGATTGATTTAGGAATGTCTAAGAACCCAGCAGTTTCAACCCTTCTAAGGCCATGCTTCTCATGCGCCGATAAAAATGCTATTATTTAAACACTACAGACGCAAATAGGATTATTAAACGGACGAAAAGGCGAAAGGCACTTTAAGCCGAGCGGGAGGCAAAACTAGTCGCCGAAGCTTCGCAGAAATCCCTGGCGGTACCAGTGTAAACCACAGTTCGATCTCCGCCCGCGTTTCGAGTGGTGCCCCCTCCAATACACACTTGTGAAGAAGACGCAAGAGACTTCTTCGATCTTGATGTGATATTCGCCGGAACTTCCCCGACCACTCTATAACATATGTGTGAACGTCTTGACATTGGAATTGTACGAGTAGACTGCCTGTTGTCGAATTTTTCTTTTCTGTGATCTTCTGATATTAGGACTATTGTGTAAAGCTACCCCAGGAGGCGGTGATAATTGATGTTATAATAATGTGTTAAATAGTAAAAGGAGTTCCGTGGATTTTGGAGTTGTACGCTTGTTATAAGATTTCAGTGAGTGAAAAGTTGTAGAATTCGAGGAGTAATTGCTAAGGAAATCACGTGCTCTTGACTAATATTGCTAATGATAGAAAAGGCGTAAGTCCTTCCATCGGCAGTTGAGAAAGGGTTAAGTCGGGTTGGGATGAAGGAGTAGTCCTAAGGCAGGGGCTCACCTGCTTCATCGTAGCTCGCCGGCATGGCACAGTACCAACATGATGCAAATCATGGGTGTCATGTTGTGAACATAATCGTGTGGGTTTTGGTCAGCGGTCCGCAGGAAATATTGTAGGGTCATTCTCTTTTTCGGACTATTATCCCCTAGTAATTTGTAACCTCTTGTTGACCCAACCAATTACCCAACAATATGTTCAAAAAGGGTCGAAATGCAAGAAAACCTACAAAAACAGAAAGAAAAGTAAGGCAAATGGATTCTGGAAAACCATTATCATGACAGCAGGAGTAATGGGAAAACGGGAAAAGATTATCACAAGGGAGACGCTTGGTGGGACAATTAATCATTTCTTTCAAATGAGAAAAGATGAAAAAGTCCGTGAGGTAAAGCTTGTAAATGGAAGACGATCTAGTTGAAACGCCATTGATCAATGCGATTAGTTCAACTGTATAAAGGAATGCAAACTCAGAAGCAATCGGCAATTTTCTTTGGGTAGGGACTAATAATTCAACAGTAGATTAAAGAAAAAATTAAAGTCAGGAAATAGAATAAACGGAAATGAAAATAAAAGAATCAAGTTAGGTCAAAGGAGTAAAGAAAAGAGGTGATTATTGTTGCAGAACGTGTAGAACCAAAGCGTTTACAGGGAGGCTTATTGAATAGTCAGAATAGACATTTTATTGCGATATTCCGAGTTTTGTAAATTGTATATTATACGAATTTCAATACAAATATACTTTAAGTGTTGTTTATCTAATTGTTTTTACAGAATATGTGGAGTCAGAAACACCATCGTTAATATTGATCTAATTAAAAACTCCACAGTACGTACGTGGAATTTTCAATAATAAATTGAATTGTTTAAAATTAAATTACTAATTCAAGCATAAAATAAAATAAAATAACCCCAAAGTGGTCTTTTTAAAAAATCCGTTGATCAATTTCGATGAAAATTAAAATTTATAGAAAATGTATGAAATAAAATGTTACTCACCCTTGGATTTGAATCCGCAACGGGTCCGGTTTAATCAATAAACGAACTAGGCAACCACTTAGGGTGGCAAAATTTAACTGTGAATCCTCATGACACGACAACTAAGCATTCTTAATGCCTTTGTAAAAGTTGTTTTTAATTAAATAATTAGTTGTCGTTGGTGCGGGGGCTCAATGTGACAAGTTCGGATAAGGTGTCAAATGCTCTGGCACCTACTCTGGTCAGCAACCTCCGACATCATAAAAATATAAAACATTATTTGACATTTTTTTAATTTCTGATCATGAATAATTAACAATAACTTTGTGAATTTTAACCCGAAACACTTATTTATCCATTTAAAAAAAAGATCGATCTCAGCTGTCTGATATAAATATGGATTCTATACTACGGATTTCAACAAGTACTTTAACTCCGGATTTTGGAAAATTAGTTAAAAATTGTTTCCTATTTCAAAAATCGCATTAAATGTTATATTTTTAATTATTTTAAATAAACTATTAGAGTTACTAGACAGTTTCCTGTTAGTATCTCAATATAATTATTTTAAATTTGTTTAATATTTGGTAAATTTATTGTCTATGTTCCTATAATTTTATCATGCGGCCCGACAACAAAAATTATTTTCCATGAGGCCCCGTGCACTAAAAAGGTTGCCCACCACTGCTTTACATAATGACATTATTGTAAATTTTGAAGGATTGAAGATAAAAAAAAATCATAGAATTCATATTTTTTGGAGAACTTAATTTTATAAATGAATAAATAAAAATAATAAGACATTACATATTACACAACAGAAATTTAGTTGATTTCTTGAAGTCTACTTTATATACAAAACAAATTTTCTACAATGAAAAATTAATTTTCATTACATTACCATAAAATTGTTTAAAACCATATTTGTTTTAAATTAGTATCGCCATTTTTTGATAAAGCGCAAGTTCTTTATATTGATAAGTTAATCAACTAATTAATTTGAACTAATAAAATGTCTGAAACAATCAAAGAAGTTGAATCAGCAAATGTTGAAGAAGGTGAAGCTGATGTTAATGATGAAGTCGAAGAAGAATTTCAAGTTGAAAAAATTATTAAAGTCAGAGTCAGAGGTGGAAAGAAAGAATATTTTCTTAAATGGAAAGGTTATCCACATTCTGAAAATACATGGGAGCCTGAAGAAAATTTAGATTGTCCTGAATTAATCAAGGCAATTTATTTGCTTAAATTTCTAATTAAAATTTTTAAATTTTAGCAATTCGAAGATTCCAGGAAATTAGAAACTAGGAAATCCACAGGAAAGCGATCAATTGATGAAGGTGATAAGTCACCAACTAGAGCATCTGATGTAAGTAGCGAAAACGGTTCCAAAAAATTGACTGGTAGTCCTCAATCAAAGAAATTAAAAGCAGCTCCTGTAACTAAGAAAGTATTAAATCATAAAATTGTTACTAATAATCATGATTTAATAGACGGAAGAAAAGGGAAAGGTCGTTCAACCTAATCGATCTAAAGGGTTTTCAAGGGGATTAGAAGCTGATAAAATCATTGGTGCAACTGATTCTAATGGTGAATTAATGTTTCTAATCAAATGGTTGAGAGTTGTATTTCAAATAAGATTTTTAATAAATGATTTAGGAAAAACAGCGAAGAAGCTGATTTAGTACCTGCCAGAGAAGCTAATGTCAAATGTCCTCAAGTAGTTATAAAGTTTTACGAGGAGCGATTAACGTGGCATACACCTACTAATGCGGCAACAACCGAAAAAGTTTCGTCCACTGGAGATGCTAATTAGTCAAGAATTTCAAGATTAATATTAACAACAATTGTATTTATTAAATGTTTTATGTCTGCAATATTAAACGAATATTGTTTACTTAATATTAACTTAATTTTACATATCTTGATCAGCTAACATCGAAAGCATTTTTAACAGAACTTCTTTTTTTAGGTCTTTTGGTATTAATTCAATACACATTTTCATAACATTTTGAACTATATCTTCTAATGGTATTGACTGAGGTGGAATTTTTAAATTTTCAACAGTATTGTCTATGTATTTTGAACATTGAGATTTGACAACATCGCACCATCCAACATCTGCTAGTCTACGCGATATGAATTGTTTTAATTTCTGTCGCTGTCCCAAAGAATCTATTAAAGCATTAATTTTTTCTACTAATTCCGATGGTGTTTCATTCATTTCTGTATTATTATTAATTTTTTAATTTAAATTTAAAATCGATCTTTAAATTTGCTTATTAATGTAAAAGGTTATTCATATTTTAGTTTAAACGCATGTTCAAAATATTTAACTAATTATGTTTAGTATTTAATCCATTCTTGTGATGGACAATTTTCAGCTTTATTGCTTTAACATTTCGTAGTAATTATGAAATTTATTTAGTTTTATGTAAATGGTGTGCAAGAATTTATTGGGCCAAATAGGGATTTTGATATGGAACAGTTTTGATTACCAGTGTTTTATTTTTCTTAACTTTGCAATGTAAATATTTTCAGTGTTCATATTATGATCTTTTCGTTATCAGATTTTGAAAAATTTGCAGTTTGAGCGTGACTCGATTGTTGCTGCACCGTACCATTTGTTCATGTAGTCCCTTTTCGGGGGTAAACCAAGTCTCCAAACATTTGCCAATTTTCGCTTTTAGTCTGCTTAGTTGGACCTAAGTTTTTCTGGCGACGATTCCGTAAGAACAACAGCTGTCCTAACGAAAGAATCAATAAAATTAGACTAAACAAACTAAAGTTAAGCGAAAATTCCATGGATCTGTAAGGCAGTGAGAATACCTAGCTTCTGGAACTAGTTGCTCCTGGTGTGGTCGTATCAGTGGAAGTAGAACAATTTCGCTCATTCACGTTCTGTAACTTTATGCTAATTGTATGTTTGTCCATATGAATAAAATAAACAGTGTAAAGAAAACGAAAATAAACTTAGTATTTATTACATATATTTAACATTACACTGTTACACAAAATATAACTTACCCCTTCAGTCGTAAAAGGTTTGACAATACAAATAAAATTCTAAAATTTGGAAACTCGCTAAAAGAGAAAAGTGGTTTTTATGTGCCTACTGATGCTTAATGTATACTTAATTTTAAGTCAGTGTGTTGGGTGTACTAAGCAATCTCTCATGAGGTAAGATATTTCGTGATTGCATGCGTCGGTTTCTTTCACCATTTACTGACCCCCAACTAGGGTTGCCACCTTTCCGGGTTTCAGTGAGTTATCTGCGGGCTCCGGGTTTAACTATTATCTCTCCGGACGACTTAAGTAAAATTGAATATGCACAAAATTATGTTAACTCAATCTCGCGGCAGCCGTTACAATTAAGACTCTTTTGCGCCAAAACATCACTACTGTGGAGACGATCGTCTCGCACATTCGATTGTACCGTTCATATTTGCACGACGCGCGAATGCACGTGGATAGATATTTTCTTGTGTCTGTTCAGTCAGTACTACATTGATGAAAGTCTAGCCAAGTTTGATAATTCGTGTTGATTGATGATAAATTATATTGATAGTTACTTTACACGTAATTAAATTGATGCTGATTTTAATAGGCTGATAGAAATTCTATTTTATTAATTATAGTTCAAAGACTAGAGCTGCCGCCTCTTCGAGTTTCAGTGAGTTATCTCCGGGCAAGACCCATGTCTGAGGTTAATGGCATCTATAAAAAATGCTTCCAATATAACATTCGATAACACTGCGCGGAAATAAGAAATGAATCAACCTTCAGATTTTATGATCAACCGCAAAGCATGGAAAATTATTACAAAGCATGCAGAAGGCGTTTTCCACAGATATACAGGCCATTTAAGACCTGACTCAGCGATAGAATATCCTCTAAAATCGCGAAGATAGAAACTATGATGCTCACCGATCCAGACCATAAATACTCTGGAAATCTGTCAATACTCAAAACTCTTCACATAACCATCACGTACAACCAAAACGACCCGGATATGAACCTCAACATGAAGAATTTCGATAAACTCCTAGCAAAGCTGTCGGACCAGTTCAAATCTTTCGACAATGAATTATCCACGGACTGGGAATCGCAATCCTGCATGCTACTATCTCCGGACGACATGGAAAATGCTCCTAACTGGTTGACAGAAATAGAACCCATGTCATCCTCACCTGAGCCATTAGAAGACTCTGATACCACTGAACAGCTACCTCCTACATTCAAAATAAAAGAAAAATCTGAAACCACACCAGAAGCCATCACACCTGAGAATAGCCTATGTAGAATTAAATTAATTGAGAAACTACTTTTATTGGAATAATATGTACGAAAATGAAAAGAGAAAATAACAAGAACAACCAAACCAAACTGATGACACCCATGAAACCCAAAAATGAAATTAAAACACGAATCGAGATCCTATCACCTATTCAGCTATCGATATTGCAGATCTATGATGCCCCAGATTGAAGAAATGTAAATGAAATTTCCATAATATGACCCACAAAGAAATGCCTCACCATCTTCATCAAAATGCTTTGATCCAGGGAAATCGGAAATGAATTATTTATTTGCTGATATGTGAAAAAGTTTTTTGTTCTTTTATAACTGGTTGCTATTTTTATGTTGGATTTATGTAGATCATATATAAAAGTATAATATTAATTATTAATTAGTAAAATACTAATTACTTATAAACCCAAAGCAAAATTAAATTATGTCTTATATAAAGTTATTTATAAAGCTAAATACAAATTATTTATTCCAAAATTAAATTATAAATTATATCAAAAGATTTCAAAAGTTGATTATATCTTATATATATTTATAGTTAGATAATCATAAAAGTTAAATTAATCTAAAGATGAAAGTTTGTTTGTTTTCTATAGAATTCATCACCGTTGAACCTAGGGTACTGAAATTTTGCACGTGGCCCTCATTTGACTAGGGACAGGTCATATGCTATGTTTCACCCCCATGTGACCACCCTAAGGTATCCTTAGTCTTTTTTTGTCTGTCCTGTCAGCAATTTACCTTATAAATAATAATTTATTATATGCTTTCTACTTGCAGTTGAAAGTAATATAATTTAGTCAAAGGTTTTCAAAGCAGAATTCAAGCATGGAGAATTTGAATTTTATTTGATTAGTGAACCTGTTTTCAATTGGAAAAATATTGTCAGTTATTTTTCGATTTAAATTGGAGTACGTTTTTGATTTTACAAATTAAAATTTATTTTGAATGCTTTTCTTATTGTGAATTAAACATGGAATTGAAGTTGTTATACAATTAATATTGGAACGTAATAACATCATTAAACAAAAAATTAATTTAAATGAATTATTATAATAAATGTAAACTCGGCCGAAGCCGGGTACAACAGCTAGTTATTTATAAAGTCAAATGTTAATTTTATCTTAAATATTTAAATATATATAAATCTAAAACGAAATTCATTATGATTTACGTAATATGACAGTAAATGTGGATTTAGTGTTCCTATTTTAAAAGAATGAAAATTTTGTTTTACTGTGGTGGTTCCCATGTTTTCGCAGAGTTTGAAATGGCATCTATAAAAAATTTTTCATTATCATTTTCATTTTGTACATTACTTAACAACCATTTGTAGAAAACTTATATGTTATCCTGTATTAATATGATGTCTCAAATCCCTGAAATACCCAACCACCTTTGACACTACTCATTGGCAGAATAACACCAAATTGCAACTTCCATAATAGAGTCCTTTCAGATACTACGTCACAAGCACCAATCGATGCGTTCATTAATCCCCCAATCCAACAAGCACCCAACAACAGAGAAACCAACTGGTCACAGCTACTCCACTGAGTCCCAATATTCAAATCCGACATCCAGTGCAAAGATGGCCTGATATCGTAGCAGCTACTAATATATTGCTAGAAAAGTTTGACGTTTGAGTCCCAGACTCAGCGCCACTTGATTGTACAAAAAAAACTTTAGTTAATGAAGGGTCGAAATCTCTCCTCTAATATGATGTCTCAAATCCCTGAAATACCCAACCACCTTTGACACTACTCATTGGCAGAATAACACCAAATTGCAACTTCCATAATAGAGTCCTTTCAGATACTACGTCACAAGCACCAATCGATGCGTTCATTAATCCCCCAATCCAACAAGCACCCAACAACAGAGAAACCAACTGGTCACAGCTACTCCACTGAGTCCCAATATTCAAATCCGACATCCAGTGCAAAGATGGCCTGATATGGTAGCAGCTACTAATATATCGCTAGAAAAGTTTGACGCTTGAGTCCCAGACTCAGCGCCACTTGATTGTACAAAAAAAACTTTAGTTAATGAAGGGTCGAAATCTCTCCTCTTATGCCTTAATTGGCCTGTACTGTTATTTCATAAATAAAAATTTTCCTAGTAACCCTACCCTCAACACCAATTTATTGATTCATTCGTGCGTGCATGCACATATTTTCTAGCAATTATTAATTATTTTTTACAAATTATTTTATATCTAATATGGCAAGTTTAATTATGACTCTTTCGTATGTTAATGTAACAATAATTATGTGCTCTTTTTTCTTAATTACTCCTCCGCCACGATGAATTTTAAACCCTCAATAAATTAAGATGTTTTTATTAATTTTATTTATTGTTTGCATTTTTTTTTCATTTTATTAAAATGTGTTTTACTATTGTCCGAATTGTGTCTTGATTACTTTGTTTTAAATGTTGCATTATGGCGGATTTTAGTTGAATTTTTTGTGTGTATGGTTTTTATACGCAATTAAACAATTTTTACAAATCTTGAATTCTAGCCCAACATAACTGAATTTGTATTTTATTTTTAATTTTTGCCTTTAAATTTGTTTTATCTTTGTTATTTCTTTTTGCTATTTTTATATTATTTTTTCTTGCTAAACTTCTAGCTCTTGTTATTATTTTGTATGTTTTCTCAAAATTTATATGTTTTCTAGATGTTTTTGTGTTTGAGTTTACGCCAATTTTGTAATGAGTGTTATTGTTATTTTACTGGTGTGATTAATTAAAATTTATCAAAATACAGTTTTTGCCAAGCAAGAAAGTAAAAGAAGAAACCAAATTTGAAATTTCTATAAAGTAAGAATTTGTTGCAATACTTTAAAAGCGAAAATTGTTTACGTTCGTTGAAAATTTATCTGTTGGTACTTATCTGTTAGTACCTAGTTGTTTGTTATCTGGTTGTAAATATTTAGTCGCTAGTAACTTGTTTGTTACTGATAACTTATTATTATAAGAACTTTTTTTCCAATTTCAATACTGATTATTTTTTCCATTGAACTTATTAAAAAGAGAGCTTGAGGACTATAAATCAGTAATATATCGATGTTTTTTGATACTCACAAATTTTCGGCACTGTTTTTTTCAAGCGAAATACGTGAGTATCAAAAAATATCGATATATTACTGATTTATAGTCTTCAAGCTGTCATTTTAATAAATATGATAACTTATTGTTGATATTTGTTTGTAAGTACTTGGTTGTTATTGATACCTAGTTGCGGGTACCTAATTGGTAGCTGGCTGTTGATACTTATTAGTTTGTAAGTGACTGGTTGTTTGGTAGCTGGTTCTTGGTACTTGGTTGATGGTTTGCAAGAAAACAGTACAAGTAGGTGATCTCAAGTTTCAGATTCAAGACTTACAAATTCAATATCTCAATATTGTGATTGATTATTTAGTTAAGTGATTATTGTGTAAGGTTCATTTTATATGACAATTTTATTTCAAAAATAACAACTTTATTTAATTAATTTATTTTAAGACTTGACATATTAATTAACCAGTTTAAAAAGTTTATTCGAAGACTAGTTAATTTTAATTTAGATTTGCATATACTTGAAGATATGATGAATTTATATTCGATTTATTTCTTGTAATAGAAAATTTTTAAATAATTTGTTCTGGATTAACATAATTTTATCAATAATTATTAATGGTTATTAATAATATTTAATATTATGTTAATTGGATGTTAACTAGTTGTTAGTAATCATTTCAAAGAAGGAAGTTAAGCAAATCTTTAATGAATAAAAATTAGAATTCTATATTGGAATTTTATGTTTTTCGTAGTAATTTTAAAATATTTATGTTTTTAAAAAATATTTATTTTTAAAATATTTATGTTATTCACTAAATTTTTCATTATTCATTTTAAACGGTGTTTTATTATTTTAAAGTGATTCAGATGACAATTATTTTCTTATACCATTTTTGTTAAATTCTTTGACGAAAGTCATAATTTTGTTAAATTTAGATTATATATAAGTTTTCCTAACTACTGATTGTAATTTGTTAAAAATATTTTTGAATTCTAACAAAAATGGTGGGTTACAGGTAATCATACATTTTACCTTGTTGTGCTGTCTCCAGCGTAACCCAGAGTACAATAGTGTTTTACTGCTTGATACCCATTGAGTGATCAATGTTGGCACTGTATCAACTATCACCATTATGACATTCTCGTTCTCCATTACCCTGAACATTCCCTATTTATTCTAACTGATTTTTTCCCGAGACAATTTTTTCCTGATTCTAGTTTATAAATCCTGCCACATCGCTAAACCCAGATCACACTCGTGACACAACGGTTCAGATTGGTTGTCTGCGGGTTTTCCACGTCCACTGTTCGAGCAACAGAATGAACAGATCTGTCTATTCTGTTCCACCCGATTCGAAACATTAATAGTGTTGGCGTATGTGAGGAAGAAAGAAAAATGTGCACACATTCCCATCACATCTATCAAACATCATCACTCCGTTATACATTTTCCACACATACTCCAGATGATTGATTGCATATTCCCACATATGAGCCCGTGATGATGTTCCACGTTGGTACTGCTCACATGGGTCGGAAAGGTTAGCAGGTGAGCCCCTGCCTTAGGACTACTCCTAGCCTTTTCTCGGTTCGGGTTCTACGGTGCCTTAGAAGGACTTACCCACATACATGCATATCACTCGGTCTGATCCTGGTCCAAGGGAACAACCTTCAACCCTAATTACCTTCATTCCGCAGCATTACCTCATTTACTCTAATTGCACTATCAAAATATATGAAAACTGGACAAAACTGAAATCAAACAGAAAATTTTATTGACACTGAAACGATAAAAAATAAATATCATTACCACTAACAGATCAACAGCAGTCAAACAGTCAAAATATATAACATTAGCAGAATTCACAAGACAATTTACAACTCGATGCGGAGTAAATCAAGCTCAATTGTGAGTCACATTAGACAAAGTCATCCCCACCGGCAAGCATCTCATCTATGTCGACCGGTAATCGGCTATCTACAATATATTTGATGCCCTCGGCCGGAACAATGCGGAAGACTTCTTTCGAGGGAATTGAATGGGTGGACGATATTTCTTTTATTTTCGAGTTCGCCACAGATAATGACGCTTCGAGCGCTGCCATTGCATCCCTGCGTTTTTGATTCTTCTCGGCTCGAGTTGGCCGTTTCCGTTTGCGAGTAGTCGGGAGGTTTTCTGTGTTCGTGGTGCCGATTTGTGCTACCAAGATTGGAGCTAAGATGGGATCGGTAGGTCCACCTGTCTTTGGCTGGTGATTTGACAACCCCGGGGCTGGAATGGGCGGCAGTTGTAAGCCATGCCCCTGACAGTTCGAGGTGGAAGATGTAGAAGACTGGTGGTGAAGGGGAAAGACATTCGTCCCATCCAGAACGGGAAATTCTCGCACCCGCTTGGCCAATTCTGCCTCCGTGTAGACTTTATGGAGGGCTTCTGATTGTGCTTTGATAGTGAGCCGCTGGCAACGGCTTTCCTCTAGCAGGCTGTCCCTGCAATGCTCCAATCTGAGGATTTTCTTGCGTTCCTCTTTCATTTGTGGCGGGGAGAACCACGTTCCTTCATAGAGATCAATTCTCTTTTTGAGAGCCCCGATATATAAGTGAAGTTGGGCGATATCCGCGTTCTTGTCAGCACAAGAGAAACACGGGCGAAGTTCTTTGGCATTGTTGGACGATGTAGTCATCTAGAAAGTCAATCATTCGTTATGTTTATTCGAAGCATATATTAGTACGATCTAGTCAAATTTTGGGGCATGGTGTTGGAGTTTTATCAAACACACCATACAACGATAAACCACAGACCTCATCATCCATCTCTATTCACCATCACGCAGGTTACAATCATTCAAATCTCTTCACCTAATTCCTGTGAAATTAAGAAAAGAAAACGGGGGATTCTTGAAAATAATTCTCTTGATATAACATTCAACCCTTCGATACGCCTTCGGGTGGGACAATCTCCGTACAACAACACGTTTATTTATTTATTACGATCAACCTTTTTCCCCTTATTATATCTTTTGTTATTAAAAATTTCTAATTGCTCCACTGTATTTTATCAATTTATGCGCACATAGCATTACAGAAAAAATAACTCGCTGTGTCTGATAATTGCTTAAGTTGTTAACCCGATCAAAGTTATACAAGTAATCAATAATTATTAGTTAAAGTTAAGCTATAAATTAATAGCTAATCAGATTAAGTAATGCGTCGCAATCGTTGTCATGGAGACGTCTACCTGTAGTCGTGCGGTATGAATGAATTTCCTGTGTACTGATATTCATCGTTGTTATGCATAGGCTATTAAATCGAATAGTGGTTTGTACTCTTAGGAAAAATGATCAAATACACTAAGTTGAGTTGAGGCAATCCGTTCCCTTGCTCCTGCATACCGTCTCGCTATTTTTTAGAAAAATTCGTGTTATCACGTAATCATTACGTCATCAAAAATTTCCTACCGCAATCGTAGATCGATCCCTATGCTATCTCGTGCAAAGTCGATTTGTGTGTGTATACATAGCTGCGTTCTCAAGTCAGGCAATGTGAATTGAATATCAGTTTTCCTGGACAAGCAGCAATATTAGACAAATTGAGAGAGTCAGATTAAAACATCACGAGTAGGCAGCAAATCGGTAATTTACAGAGTAAGTTTGATTTTATTATCTAATTCTCGTTCACGATATTAATTCAGGCCAATGACTACCAACTTATTCGTTTGACATTTCCACCAGAAAACCGATGCGTTATCTCTTTCTCTAGGACATTATCAGCTATCTCCTGTCAACTAACTCTACGCTGGCTAATATAAATCAACTGGTTTCGTTATCGTTGGCAACTATTTCCTACGAGCCCGAAGTGAGGATTTTGATAATTTCATTGCAAAATGTTTACTTCCCTGTCAGTGAGAGATTGTTTATCACTGGCATCGGCGATTCAAGGACGACAGTTCAATCGTAAGAGTACATCGATAATGGGCGTAGCCGCTAACGTCCTGACGGCACAAATCAGACAGAGCCTTGCAAATGCAGTACGTTGCAGAAAAATCGTTGGCTTTACTCGCAATCTATGGTCAACACTGTTCTTCCCTAACTACGTCGATCGACAGGCTGAATATCATGAAAAATTTTCTCCTAGCTATGTGAATTATTATCGAATCAGTATGAACGTCAATGCCAATCTCGATCTGAATTGTCTTCATTCGGAATTTAAATCATCTCTACAGCTATTGGAAATCTCGGCGTAACTAAATGAAACGATGGTAAGCTCTCTAAACGATCGCGCTCGCTGAAGGAAATTTCACGGTCCAACTGGATTTTCAACCTACCGAGTTTCTTCACCCCTCATGACACACCCAAGAAGGCATTCATTGCTGCCACCTCCTTGCACCGTCATGAGGGACCAATCAACTCATTTCCATTCAATTAAATCAACAATTTGCACAAAATTGATATAATGATCAAAATGCATGATAGGTAAACGAATAAATAAAATTTACCCGGCGACCATATCATTTGGACTCCAAGTATGATGTTGCTCATCCTACATAATCGAAACCTCATCGTCTCCTTGGTGGATCTCTAATATGACAACTACCACTCTCTGTAAATATCGCATTCTCATTTTCAGCATGTTCGTGATTTCTTATGAAGACCAACCTTCTACGGTGGTGTTCTCTACCGTAGTACAATTCCAACCCGTCCACATCATACTGGGAGCTCTCAGATGGTACAGTCGCCGGCACCATGAAGAAAGGCAGCTTTTCATTTAAATAAATTTATTGTATGAAATTGTTTTTATTATATTTATAACAATTAACGAAATTAAACTAACAACCATAAATAAAACAACTGTCGAGACATACCTTGAGTTTCGAAAACTGGAGTTAAATCGGTTGAATTTAAAATTTGTCCTGAATGGATTTGTAGTTTGGCCTCTATATATTCCTTCCTCGGTTTGGTTTTGTAGTCTCTGAACTAGTTCGCTGTAGGATAATTTAGTTAAAGGTTCCGAAATCTGTAAAATCTGTAGAATATTTTTTAAAAGTGGTCATAACAAACCAAAGTTTACCTGTAGAATATTTTTTAAAAGTGGTATTCTACAGATATTTCCCGTTCCTTATATATTATTTTTCGTCCAATCAGGACACGACTTGTTTGTATTTTTACTATTTATTATTATTTTTATGTTTTTTATTATAATATATTAGATTTTGATGACTTAACTTATTTCTTATTATTATTTTATTTATTTTCTTATTTTTATTATTTTTCTCCTATTTTTCCTGTGGATTTATTGCTACTTTATTGTAATATAATTTTTTGTTTTAATTAGACTTAAAGATGGTTTTATTTTTTATTTATTTCTTAAATTTCTCGTTTATTTGTTGTCACTTTTTTACTTATTCTATTCTATTTTACCTGCTGTGTCCTAAATCGCTTTATTTCTAAATCTTAAGGGGTTTATTGGGTTTTATTTAGTTTGTTTTACTTATTCCCATTCTCTTATTGATATTTTATTGTTCCTTTTGATTTATTAGTGAGAATTTGATGGTACTTTATATTTTTATTTTATTTCGTTTATTTTTCGAGGGTTACTTTTCTATTCGCTCCAGTTTTCGAAACTCCGCGTTCTAGCCCAACAATAGGCTTTGAACCATTCTAGGCTTTCAAACTATGACCAAACCCGTCGGACTATGGTACATCGTGGTTCGACTGCGTTCTACCACTAGGTTCCACCAGGCCAGTCAACCGAAGGGCCAAATCTCTCACCCCACTCGATTAATCTCTAAACTCGAACGGGTTTGGTCATGGCAATCCCGTAAGTTCTCGGACAAGCCAGTTGGCTACACTTAATCTTTTGGGCCGTCTCAAAAACATTGCATAATTAAAGTCATACCTAAAACATATATTCATAAGATGAAATAAAATTAATCGAGTATCATTAAAGAAAATATAATTTAATTTAAAAATTCAAACAACGATCGTCCAATAAATTAACAAAAACTTTACAAAAAAACAAATAAAATTAACATATACTTGTCAAAGCTCAATAATAAATTGGCATACAGAATTGAAAAAGTTACAAACATTTGATTTAGTTATGACTGTTGGATCAGCCTATATATAATTTTCCCCTACCAATCATGAAAGGACATGACCTCATTGGCTGATGGCCGAGTTTATTATATTTTTACTCCGTTTAAAAAAAACGGATTTCTTTTATAATTATTTAATTATTTAATTAATTTATCCAATTTTCATTTTTAAAATTTCAATTTATTATTAATGTTGTTTATTCTGTTGGGTTTTGGATTATTTCAAGTCGGTTCTCTCTGACTCCTAGTGTTCTTTAAATCAAAACAATGAACGACCCAACGTATATTGAAACAACAGGTTCACAATTGATTATCACGCTACAATTACTGATCAAAGTTTTATACGATTCTCCGCTCGGCGTTGATGCTTTGCAAACAAATAATATTCACCTTTTAATCCTTTAGATTCTCTTGACTCTCGTTTTCCTCGGTTTCTGTTTGGTTTGATTCCTTTTCACCTTTCCGTATTCTTAATTCTATTTCTTCTTTTCCCTACTTTCTCTAATTCGTTTACCAACTTTTCCTACAGTCTGATTCTTCGAACCCTAGCTGAGGCAAAATGCCGATTTACTCTGATTTTCCCTTTGCTTATATACTCCTCGAAATCAGGATGGCAAATGGTTATTGCCGAGTCAATCTTTCGTTTGACATTTGGTCCTACGTGTTTGCTTCGGCTGTCACCCATAATGGTCCAACGAATCCAGATAATTAATGGCCCTACCGGTCTTCCTACGCGCGCTATCTTCTCCTTACTCTTTTCCCATTAATCATTGTGTCAAGCTAATGGGCCCAAATCTTCCTTCTGTTTGCTTTTCTTTTTGTTTACCCAGCTCGGGTTTCCTTTATCTCTCGGGTTCTCCATTGGTTCGGGTTTCCCATTAGCTCGGGTTTTCCATTAGCCAATTAATTAATTAATCAACGTTTTCAGTTTTCATACATTTGAATGTTTTTCGACCCTTCCTAACCATTTTCTGATAAATCCCTAACCATCATCTTGTTGACCATTAGCTAATCTATACCTGTCCCGTTTTCCCATTCGATTTCGATGATTTTTCCATTTATTGATTTTTCTCGGATTTCGGATTCTCGCCTTTCGTAATTGCTTTTGGCATTTTCTAATACTGTTTCCACCACACTTTCCTTTACTATTGATTCTGTGCGCGATCCCTCTTTTATTTATCTTTTTTCTTCGCTTACTTTCTATTTGAATTATTATCCTAAATTTTATTTAAATTTTTAATTTTAATTTACAGACCTCAACAATTCTATTTATTGTTTTTATAAAAATATGTTTCATTCTGCAACATCTTTTGGTTTTGTAATTTTAATTAATGTTTTGTTTAATTATTTATTTATTTGATGTTTACTAATGATTTTTAATAGACTTCTTGCATTATTTATGCTGTTTTGGTATCTCCAACAGTCATACCGTAATTATTTTTCATTAGTAATTGATTCCTAATTAATTACTTAATAGGCTTCTGGCCCAACAATAATTATGCATCAATTTATGTTTATTGATGTTGAAGATGCGCTTTAGTTCGTTTAGATGTTTTGTCGTGCATTTTAACATTAACATGTTTCCCAACTCATTAAAGTAAATTAAAAGCTTTCTTAGTTTTAGCCCAACAGTGATCATTTAGAACTTTACGTAAAGTAAATATTTCAAACATCATCTAATGTCCTTGTTAAAGAATTATAACTTTTTGTAGGAGCAAGATGCCTTCAAATAAATTTTATCTCATAAATTGTAGATACATTGTAGATAAATTGTAGATAGAATTTTTATATAAAATTTATTATATTTTATTAATCAGCATTTCTATACTTTAATGGATTAAACACGAATAAATTCTATTAAAATTGAATATTAGCAATTTTGTTTTAAATTGCTATTTATAATTAAGGTATCAATCCACATAAGTATGAAATCTGTAAGATTTAGAAATTTTTATTTTTGTAAATTTTATGAAATTACTCTTTTAGTTTCAAAATAAATCATTGAAACATATTTTAGAAATTGAAAGCTCATATTTCTTTATTCTTTAATTATTTTCAACTAGAATTGAAAAAAATGGCACAATTTTTATTAAGTTATTATGTATAAAAAATGTAAGTTTTACAATTTTATTTATATATTTTGACACTTATTTTTAATTTATGAATTAAATTTAATATTAATTTACTTATTATGAATAAATTAAAAAAATATGTATTTGTAACTTATTAACGTTTAAAATTATTTTATTGACTATTCTTATCAATTTCATTGTAATATATTTCAAATGACGAATTTAAATTTGCTTATTAATTTTCAAGTACTATATTTAAAACACTGATTTATCATGAAAGATTGATTATATAATGAAATATTTTTTTATTCATTCAATTAATTTTAATAAATATTACATTTTAGAAACTATAAAATTACATAATTAAAATTGTCCATAAAGAATTGCCAGGCAATTGATTGGTAGAGTGAGAATATAATCTCTTAATTGTTGTGTAGGTGGTTTAAAGTACATTTCGAAGAAAATATTTAAAGAAATCAAATTAAATATTTTCAAATGTATTTCTAACTAATTTTCAAAATTAATTATTTTTAATTAATATTTATCAGTTTAAACTTTCATTCAATCAATTTTGTTAATTTTGTTAAACGTAAATCTTGAAATTATAGACAAAATATATAATTAAAGGGATGTTATTAATTGAAAAAAGTAAATATAAAAAATTAGATTTTCAAAAATGAAATTGTAATATTTAATTTTTATTGGTGGAAATGATTCAAATTTATTTTCTCTCCGACTGTGATTTGGCAATATTCTTATTAATAATTCTAGTTTTAATAGAATATATTTTATATATTTATTATCTATATGATTCCAAATGTATTAATAATTTTATTGTGTTTTTAATAACATTTAATATAGTTTAATAATTATCTGTTTGCTTATCCGTCAAAAACCACAGAAGACTTTTATTGTGAATGGTGTTGTGAAGTTCTCAAATATTTCTTCATTTCATCATTCTATAATTTTTTTCACAATTTCCAAATGAGTTCCTGACTATGGATTAACAAAGTTATAAAGATGATTAACTTCATTTTATTTCATTTTCTAATACTGTGACCATTTTGTAACATTATTCTAATTGTGATGATCGCCATTATTAAATTTGTTTTGGAAAAAATTTGTTTTAGTTTAATTATTGAACTAAAAATGCGTTTTTATAAAAATCAAAGATTCATGTGACCTCAGGTAAATAGTCAAATAACCCTAAATTGAGAATTACGGTTCTAAATTAATGTCTTTCAAAGTTATTATGATAAGTTCTTAAAACTCTTGAACCACCAACTCAAATGAGAGAACAGGTAGTGCATTTTGATGCTCATGTTGCACCCAAGATTTCTAAAAGCAGTTAGCATCTTGGTAACAAGTTCTTCATAGTTCCTGGCCTTGTTGTTGCCAAGGAAGTTGTTGACAACCTGAACTAAAGCCTTTAATCTCCATCGATTTCATTGAGCTCTCAAACTCTGGATCTCTCATGAGGTTTCAACTTTTCAATAGTTAAACATTGAAGAGCTTGGCACATGTATGCAAAGCAGTCCCCATCATTGTCCAGAGCGCTGGTGATATGCAGCAGCGGGAATAAGATCCTGTCTCTGTTCACCAGTGGCTCGTTGACGAATTTCCTTGCACAGCATGGCAGTAATGCTTTCCCTATAGGCCACTCCTTCTTTTGCAATATTGTGCCCGATCTCTACTGTCTCACAAACAGAGAAAACTTGGGAACTTTGTAAACCCAGACTGCTGTCCCAACAAAAAGTTATCCATTTTCAAATCGACACAAATCAGCCACTCACGCTGATCATAAAGAATTTTCTCCAGAACGTGCTTCACCGCCTCATACTTCCTTTTGAGTGTTGTTGAGTGTACGATGGGTACAGAGGCAAACTGGTTGCCATCATATGTAATAGAACACATTTCAGTGATCACTTACTGCTGTCAATAAATAGTCTTCACTCTTCGGTTTTGTACTGTGTTACCCTTAGTTTATGCAGGAGCTGTACAATATCAGTGCAGTACACCAAGTCAGTATCTTCATGCCTGCTTAGGAAGAATATGATGCGAGTACTATGAAAGAGGAGGTTATTTTCCTTCAGCTTCGATGCCAACAGCTCAGCATTCGATTTTGACAAGCTGAGATCACGAGCAAGATCATTAAGCTCATGTTGAGAGAACGGATGTGGAGCGTCAACGCCAGGAACAAATTATTCTCCTTTATCTTTTTCAATACTGGAAGAAGAGGAGAATTCTTCGTCGCTCATGTCGAGAAGATCATGAAATACAGGCACTGGAATCTTATCGCAGTGGGGCATAGGATGACGTGATGATACCAAACCAGGATATTTGAGGCAGCTCTGGTTTTTCTTGTTTATTCCAGTTACATCAATGGCACAGAAGTAACAGTCAGTGGCATGGTTGGAAGGCTCCCTCCAAATCATATGGATTCCAAATTTCAAAGAACTCCTTGTTCCTTTGGTCCACTGACGAAGATGCTCTATGCAGGTCTTGCATGCCATGCGGAGTGCCCAAAGTTTATCTTGATCACCCAGCTTCATACAGAAATATAAATGAAAAAACACGCTTTACAAAGTTGATGACTGGGTTCCTGTTGGGAATAAGGGTGTATTCACAAGAGATGTAGCAAAATACATCAAGTTTATTTTTACAAGATCTTCTATATGAAGCCATCTTTTCACTGCACCAACAATTGAATAAATAAAAGAACCAACTAGAATCTAGAGTTAAAAACGCATAGATATCTCACTTACTATTATATCGATGGCAAGCATAGACACGTAAAAAGTTCATGTGGCGCTATATAAAATAATTGACCTCACTAAACAAAACCAATGTAATTTTTCGATTCAGCACATGAAAATTGTCCTAAATCAGCTGTAAAAACTTAGACACCAAATTTGTTGTAGACCAGTGTAATCATATCACTTATCTTTATTGATATCAATATTTTTTAAATGAACTCACTTTCCGTGATAGCATGCAGTGTTCTCGACAACGAATCTACTTGCCAAATTTAAGCTCAATCCGATCACGGAAAGTATGTTAATTTGGCCTCACAAAATTTGTGTGGCACATACATACATCAGCGAAGTTAATATAGAGGGTAAAAAAGTAAAGTTCAAGTTCTAATTCGTGAAAAATAATTTACAAAAATAGTTTACATAGATCATTTAGTAAAAAAAAGTATGCTAAAGACAATTTATGTTTTCAAATGAAATGAAATCAGAAGAATTTGAAGAAAAGAAGTGAAAAATCAGCTATATTGAGATAGATTGAAGTCTCAGAATGTGATCTTTGCAAATTAACAGAACAATTATATTTGGCTACCTTTTACTATAGCAATTAAAATCTATAGTAAAAATCTAGGAGATTGAAATTCCTAAATTGAGGATTTATTGGGGTTTATTGTACAATCTTAAAAGATTTCGGCTTCGATTTCTAAATCTTTTCTTATGTGCTATATTTACATAGCTCAATCTTTCTATAATTTTGAGTAATGAAAATAAAAAATTGATGAATATTATTTCATATTTATACATAGTAAATACTGGAAGTTCGTGTCAGGCTGAACATTAATAATTTACACAACTGAAATCGCCTAAATTTTAGTTCGTAGTTATCCAGAAAGTTATACTTTTTGTTTTTACGTGAATGGTGTTTGTAAATAACTGAAAGACAGAAGTCGAGAAGTATCAAAACAAAGATGTTTAGCATTCGATATCCATCATTTTGACTGTTGCCCCTTTTTTAGAGAACACCTAATTTTTCCTACAACTAATAATCATACTTTAAGCTATCATTCAAAAAATTTTCCTTTAACATAGATACAATTTACACTTTTTGGTATTATTTTATGTTGCCTTCAAATTGCTTTTAAAAAATATTAAATGCATATTTAAAAGCACATGATAACATCAGAATATAAAGAAATTATTTTTATTATCTAATAGCTTTCGTAATTACATTTTACTTTAAAAAAAACTGACTCATTGTTTTTATACACATTTACAAAATTTACCATAAAATCGCATTAATTGCACGTAACATTTAAGCTATTATGTATTTTAAAAACTTAGAATGTGATTTTTTTCATGTAATATTAAATGATAAATAATATATAAATAAATAATATTCAAGGATTATTTTCATAATCAAAAATTATTTCATTTCATTCAATATATACTTTGTAGCAAAGGGCTTATTTATTATTTACTTGTTTAACACTCTCAGTGCTACAGAAAAAACAGGTCTTTTTAACATGTTATTGTCAGACACATTGACCTGATAAGTTTATTTAAAAAAAGTCTGTCAGACAAATCGACCTGATCGACCTTATTCAAATGAACTTACCTATTACAAAAAATACAGTAGACTAAAATATTTCCGTATTTTCTCTTTCTTTGCTGTCTCTGCAAACCACTGTCAGTCAAAAATGACTGACATGGCACTGAGAGTGTTAACGATTAATATTCATGTTATTTATACGGCCAGTTGCTATACAGTTGCTATACGCGTAAGAATATGGATAGTATAATGTAGTTCTAGTAAATTGAAGTAAACAATTTATTTATTTTCAAAACCTTTCAAAACCATTTGAGTTCCGGACTCTTTTCTCAAATCGAATTTTTTACTAACACGATATTATATTAGCAATATAGAGTGCCGTCAGAGAGTTTAAGGTAAAATAAAAAGATAAATAAATAAATTGCTGTTAGATTATTACTGCTTCCAATACGTTAATATGAGACTGTAAACTTGTAAATTATAATTTTTTACCTTACTAATTGTTTCTCGTCATGTGGACTGGCAATTATGACGTACAATGTAGACGCATTGTTGAATCAATGCCACGTCGAATCATTCATTTACGGAATTACAGCTTGGAACTACTGGGAAACACTTAGTAAGGTAAAATAGGTATAATTTACAAGTTTTTCTTACCTTAAACATTATAAACATTATAAAATTATAAGAAATATCTGTGAAAAAAATCTCAATTATTTATTCCTGTTGATTTTTTTATAGTGGGATCATCCGTACCAACAATAAATTATAAATTAATGGCAGATAGAAAAAAATTCAAATTCATTAGCAAAACTATTATAAAAGTGTAATGTAATACAAAAAGTAAAAGTGGGAAATATATTTTAATTATGAAATGGAGTGAAACATGATTGAGAGAGAGGCACTTGCCAAGCAGAATACATGCATATTGGTCTTTTCTCAATTTTTATTATCGAGCACATTACACAACTGTGGCCGATTTCTTCTTTTGACATACGGTAACTTCTACGAATTTGTTAACTCACTAGAGTGGGGTGAAATATAGGATATGACCAATGGGAATATATATCCCGACTGTAAAGGTAATCTGAAATATTAGTGTTTTTAATCTGCGAGTGGGTAGTATTGTTCCAGTGGGACTCAAAAGGCTAATATTGTTTTTTTTTCGAATAGATGTAGAGAATTACAATTTCATCGTCGATTTTAATTGAAAGAAATTCGCTATAGTAGCTTGTTTATTGGGATTTTTATTTTAGATGCTGTTTGATAATTATTGTCACTTTTTTCTTCTATGAATTCGGACAGAAAAGTGAAAATGGTTATTCGTTTGTAGTAAGTAAATAACTATGATATCACTAGGTATGTTTTCGATAAATATACGCCTGAAGAAGTGCTTAAGAGTTTTACAACAATGAACATCTTTGTAGTCGTGTACATCTTTTTAGTGTCTATAAATGAAGTTTCTTATTCATTTAAGATAGAAATAAAATATCATAAGCATAAGAAAAAATTGAAAAATAAAAGAATAACTTTCAAAATTAAAATAAATAGGAAAAGAGAAAAAATTCTCCCATAAAAAATAAGACTTACATAATGTGTTTTAGTTAAATATTTAAAATTATTAAAAATGTAAATTAAAAATTATTAGTGTTGAAGCCCGTTCATTTTTTAAATTATATATTTAAAACAAAAATAAAAACATAAATTATGTATTGTCTTCCATTGTTTACGACTTCCTACCACAGTTTCACTGAATTGTTGATCCCGTTTCACGAAAAATCTACTGGTCTAGTATAGAAGTAGTTGTCAAGTCAATTCTTGAGATCTTCATCGTTGTCAAATATCGAGCCGCACATTTGCCTGAAAGCGAGTGGAAAAGTTGGTTATCTTACGGAGCGAGGCCCAGACTGTATGGAGAATGCGTCAAACTTAGCAACCGAGTTCAAAGATTGGCGTCTTGGTTAGTTGAGCAGTGTATGATCGGGCGTTGTCATGCTACAGAATTACTTGCCCTTGGCGATCAGGTCGCTTCTGTTGAATAACCTCTTTCAAATGGTGTAATTGGGCAACTTAAAGATGCTGGTCGATTGTCTGATTCCGCATGAACATTTCGTATTGGATTAGGTCCACACAGTACCACCACATGCAAATCATTATCTTGCGATGATGCACACCAGAGCAGTTGGACTTGGAAGAGAGGTCGTTGACAATCTTTGTGCACCATATTTTGGGACAAATCGCAATGTAACTATTGACAATTACTTCACAACTAAAGAAGTATGCCATAGAGACTCAGAGGTACTTTTGTTCGCTAACGCTTGTAAAATAGTTGTGCTTTTTAGGGTTAGCACTAACTTTTATAGTACTATTTCCCTACAGAACTCTTTTATCAATTAAAGTTTCATTTATCTTCATTGCAACTATAGACCAATGGTTTTTCTATTTAACACATTCTCCAAACTGCTTTTTTAAAAGTGTTAAAAGCAGTTCTGCAAATTTGTGTTCAATAAGAAAAACATTGATCCATAATCAAAATGAAGATAAATGACATTTTAAAAGAAAAATTATCAAAAGTAAACAAAAAATAAATGATCTTCTATCAAAATTCCATAGAAATATTTTCATAAACGCTAATAAAAATATCGGTTTTTCCAAAAATGCTACCTAAAAGTTTGTTTGAACTACTTTATGATTAGAACTCATGGATGGAAAATAAGCTAATAAACTATCACACACCTCCAAAAAGAAAAGACAGTTTCTTTTGGAATTCGATTTAATAAAGTCAATAAAAAAACACCAAAGAATTAATAAATGCTAGTGACCATGGACTTTTCCATTAAGAAATTTACTAAAAGTCCCACTACAATCTTGGGTAAACAAAATAATATACCGGAAAAATGAGCATATGAAAGATCTTATTCAGTGAAACAGGAGTTCACTAAATACTCTATCAGTTTACATAGTATTACTGAATTAAAGAAGAAAAAATTATATAAGCACCAATGCTTTTTTAAACCGAAACAATGTAATACGAATTTTATGTACAAGGAAACCTCATATAACACGGTTGAATGGTTCCATGTTAATCGAAACTTAGATATCATATAAATTTTGATACCGTGTTATATAGAAACTGTGTTAAACGAAATTTAAGATTAATTCAATATGAAAACCAAAACTTTATGTGGAAAACTTTATATGAAATTCTCTAAGCTTGTACAAAAATAAACATGTTTCCTCTTCTAAGAAAAATATCTATTGTAAAATAAAACTCTTTCAACACAAATTTTGTTTAGATTTAAAAAAAAAAATTCTCGCACTTTTAAAAGTATTCAAAATATTCCTTGAAGACTGTTTCAAGAAATGCAACCCATGCACTAAAAGAGGTTTGAATGTTTCTGAATATAATAATAAATAACAAATGTTAATAATAATGATAGTTTAACCCCATTACACTACTTTTATGTACGAATTACATTTGTGAAATGAAAACTTTCAACAACCATTTTAACTATTTATTTTTATGTAGGTGACTTAGTTATAACTTGGGTTAAAATTAACAATAATTTTTTTGAACATCTTATTATTTTAAGTTTCAATAGTCACAATTCAAGGGAACTTTTAAAATTTTAATGTGCAAAATTGCAATTTTGGGAAGTAAATATAAATCGAATTCAAGTAATTTGATTGGATTAAACTTAAAAATAATAGCATATATAATCAATTTTTGAAATAAATCCTTCAATCACAGTTTTGCAGTAAATTGTTAATGTTATATTGACGAAAATTTCATATCTAAAATTAGACAATTACAATATTCAATTTTAAATGTATAATTCAAATACAGAATGTTTTCGCGCTTTTTTTTTAACTGAAAGTTGACAACAAACCAATTTGATTTTTTTGTAACCGATTTATTTTAAAATGCGTTTTCAGTTGAATCTAATGTCGAATGATAAAAACAAATAAATAGTTATCGTGAATGGCATTTGCGTTGTCATCTGGATTTAAATCACGCGATATAATTAAAATTGTAAAATAAAATGTCGTGAGACGTATTATAAAAATTCCCCAATAAGGAAAAAGTTAGTAAGCTAATTTTTTTGTTGATAAATACTACATTAAAACTGAAAAATTTGACAGATCTGTAAAAATATAATTTGTCCCTGGGAATCATGGAACCTAAATACAAAATAAGCATTCTCATTAATATAAAAACACATAGTGTAATCATAAGAAAGCGTCACTCAAACATTCGTTTCACGATATATTTCGACAGTTTTCCTGTCATCATCAGGTAAAATATAATAACTATAAAAATTATAGATTTTTGAACAAGTTATATCAAATTTTTAATAAAAATATTTTATTCTTTAAAAATTATAATTCAAAATATATATTATTTTTTTAAATTTTAGCAATCAAATATAAAATTTTAAAATATTGAAATTTAATTTAATAATTTAATAATTATTTAATTTAACAACATACAATATACAAAAAATTATTAAAAAACATTCCAAGTGTAGGTGTAACGTTAATTTATTGACTGTAGTTTTTTTTAATTGTAATTATGATTTGCAATCGTTATTTTTATTCGGGACGTATTTTTTGTAAATCAATAAAAGGAACTATATAGAGTAATTCTCTATAGTAATAATTACAAATTTAAAAAAAATCAATAACAAGAATTAAAAATTCAAAGATACAAAACCAGATAAACAGAATATATAATCGGAAATCATATCAAGTGCGTATTAAAAGATCATTCATAGGATTATTATAAAAGAAAAAGAAAATATATAACTTTAGTAGCTACTATATCAGTGTAACATCGGATAATTTCAAGGCTAAAGAAAAAGGTCGTGAAATTGATAAAGACTCCCTATAACGACTATAAATTTTGATTATAAGTACACTTCCGAAATATAATCCTAAAAAGTGATTTAAAGATCTAAGGATCCTAAAACAAAAGATCGATTTTTACCTAAGACAAATTCACCCGAAAATTAATCAAATCCTCCACCTTTATTAGTAACGTGTTGTGTTGCAATCAATCCTAAAGTCCTTACAGTTATAGGTAAACCCACTGTTTGCGTTGTTTCTTCTCAGTCAATTGTTCTTCCAAATACCGGACTGCAAATAACAGTCCAATCACCGCTCCCTGACAATTTTACGAAGTATTATTTTTTTGGTTAGTAAAATTCGTAACTTTATTTAATTGTTATTTCATATCTTTTCTATCATCATATATACAAGCACCCCGGCTCTCCCGACACTTTATTGGCGACTCTATCGGGTTCTACAAATTTTCCTCCCATACTAACAGATTATTCTTACCGACAACATTTAAAAACCACAATAACAAGTATTCACTGTATTTTGCACATTAATTTTCGGATTCAATGACTTTATCAATAGCGCTTCACAAATTACACGTTCTCAATAATTATTGGGAACATGTAATTTGTGAAGTGTTATTGATAAAGTAATTGAATCCGAAAATTAATGTGCAAAATAAAGCGAATACTTGTGTTTTGAATTTTTTAAAATAATTTTTTATATCCTACCTGATGATGACAAGAAAACTGTTTGAGTATTGCTTTCTTATAATTAAATCGTTTCCATGTATGTTAAACCATTTATAGTGAAATAAATAAAAATCCAATAAAAATCACAAAAAAATATCCATTAAATAAAAGTTTTCGATCCATGAAAGTATTATTTAATATTATTGGAATCATGAATACCTGTAAAATTTTAAAAAATATACCAGATAAATTTTCCCTTTTTTTCTTTTTTCTCTGTTTCATATAGACAAGAACTCGAGGCATGTTTATTTTTAATTAATGCATTTGTATAGAAACTTTGAAGAAACGTTTTCTGAAACTATTTTTAAATTAAGAACATTTTTTCTATCGTTTCATTTTTACAAATATAAAATTGTGTCATTTAAATTAAATTCTTTTGTGAATTAGGCTTAATAAGGTACACATAAAATTTACCAAATTGGGTCATTTTAAAGATTATTATTATAAAACATTTATATTTTTTAGCCACAACGAAGTGACATTCAAAAAAATTTTTTTTTTATTAAATCTCCAATAATAATGCGATTTAATCAAACGGGGTTTTGCTTCCATTTTATTTCTTGCTAAACTTGGATATTTAGTTCAATGTCAATTTCACCAGCGATTTATGTGTATTTTTACAAGCTGTCGAATTATAGTTATGTCTAATGATCTTGTAAGAAGATAATTCTATTTAATTGTAAAAATTCTGTCACTTTCACGGTTCTTGTTATTAGTGGAGCCTCCATCATAAATTTCACCAGAATTTATTTAAATATGTAAAATTGTAGGATTTTGAAAAGTATGTCCTATTTGCTACTGTAATTCTCGCGTTGATTACGTCTATTATTAACGCACAGTACTTCACAATGTATTATTGTCGAGTAATAAGTTTATCATTAACATTTTATTGAATTGGAAAATATAATACTATTTTCAATAGTATTATATTGTTTTTGTTATAAATTTTTTAATATAAAATAATTATAAAACAAGAACTTATTCATCATATTATAATATATTTAAACTCATGAAATTTTAATATTTTGCTACTTATACATAAATATATATTTTAAATTCCACATTTTCCTTTTCCTTAAAAAAATTTAGTAGAAGTGTAGAAATACAAAAATATATAGAATTTATGAAAAACAAGAGACAAAATTAATTAAAATTCTTAACCGTTTGCGGACGGAATTAATTTTAATAAGTAGTGTTATTTTAGCATAAAATGTTTTAGTATACGAATGCCCGATATCGTGATATGATTTTTTTAAAGTTTGGCCAGCACAGCTGACCATTATACATTGTTGAACGTCTGGAACAAAATTCGTGGCCAGCAATGCTGGCCTACCGTCGGCAAACGGTTATGATACAAAATCATAATGTGAGTGTGAAAATTATATGGAGCGTGTTTCAGTATTTAAATATCTAAATTTATTATTATTATTATGAAGTCTTATCAAAGTTTTAGGGCTCATAGACTAGCTTAGTCATTATTGCTAATACAGATCGAATTTACATAAATTACACATGTTACAATATTTCATTAAAAAGATATTTAAAGCAAAATTAACCCATCACTTTATATCCTTTCTGAATTCTTGAAAATTTAATTTTTAAGATCATAAAATACTTTGAATTGAATAATGAATTGTTATTGAAGCACAATAATTTTAATTTATTATCAATTTTACTATTCAACAAATTCCCAATAAAAATTTATAAATTAATTAAAAAACTAAAGCTGTGCGCTTTTTTCTATGTCGTTTTTTGTATGATGCGATTTTTTCTTAAGTGCTTTTTTTCATTTGCGCTTTTCGATTTTTATAAATCCATCGTCAGAAGCAAATGCAGAATTTGAATTTGACTTGAATAATTGACAAGCAAAGCAAGATATACTTCTGTTGACGGTGAATAAAGCAGCCACGAACGTAAATTTTTTTCACCAGATACATGTTTTCTATATAAATGATATCGTGAAAATTTTCGCATTCTACCATCGGGATAATTTCTCTCTGAAGCTTCGAAATCATTATCATTACGTTGGCAATCATTTGAACCTTTTCTAATCCAAAATTCACGAATATCATCAGAAATGTTAGTCTACAATGCACAGTCATTACTAAATTCAACCTTTGTAAAACAACGAGCATCCTGTGAAGATTCTTCAATATTCAATAATGTGTTTTGATTTTCGACTTCAGTTGCTTCAGTCACTTGACTAACTTGAGGATGAATTAAATGGATTTCACCACTATTATCTTTTTCATGAATTACTTGAGAGTTAAATAACATTTCAGCTTCTTCGGAAGCTAAGTTTAACTTTTGAGAATCTCAACAAAGCACATAAGTTTCTATGATGTTCATATTCGTTTCCGACTGATAGTTAACAGTGTTCATTGTAAATCATAATTTAAACAAATTCATGTTCTGACGGTTAACTAATTCTTTTTATTTCTTTTCAACTTTTCGCTTACGTTTGGCGCTCCATTTAGTTAAACACGTTTGTCTGACATTTTTTATTTTTTTATTTTATCGTTAAATATTTTTAAATAAATATTTTTTAATATTAATCTGATTTATTTATTTAATTAATATTTTCTCTTGCTAATAATAACTGGTGATGATGTCATGACTAATTTATTTTTTAAATAAAAAAATCACATACGGAGTAGGATAAGGAAAAATCGGAAATACGAGTTTTATTTTTATTTTTTTTTTACATTTTCGGACAGGGCCCCGGGGGCTCCATAAAATCTCGGGACCGTGTGCCAAGGCACAGTTGACACAATGGTTAATCCGGCCATGAGCGGAATCATTTATAAAAAATATAATTCCAATATTATTATTATTATTATTATTATTATTATTATTATTATTATTATTATTATTATTATTATTATTTTATTATTATTATTATTATTATTATTATTATTATTATTATTATTATTAACTCTTTGAGTCTCGGTTGACCAAATTGGGGTATGGCTGTTTTATTTTTAAACTATTGAGAAATTCGATACATCATCGATACCTTTTTAAAGTACATATGGAGAGCTACATATTGGCAAGTTTTGAAATTTTTATCACATGTTGTAAATTAGATATAAAATTTTCATTTTTCGACTTTTCAGTTTTTTGTGAAGTTAGTTTTTCAAATGGCCTCGAATACAATGGATAATTTCCAAGAGCTTTATACGTGCAATGAATCCCAGATTCATTTAGAAGAAAAATGTGACTTGGAGAGTTCAAGAGCTAATTCTCCATGAATTTACTTCATTTTCTCGAATTGTTATTTATCACAGTGAAAGACTGAAGCCATTAGACTATTTAACTCACTTTTTCGATGAACAAATGGTAAATATGATTTCTTGCCAAAAAAATCGATTTCAATTACAAAATCCAATTCAGTCGAGAGAAAAAATGAATAAATGAAAAAAATATAAGTCAGTGGTTCTCAACCCGTGTTCCGCGAAAATAATGACATTTTATCTTTAAATTTGCATTTAAGATACATATCATCAAAAACCTCAATTAATTTTTTTATAAGATGATTCAATAAGAAAGCCGTTACACAGATGTATAAACATACAAATATTAAAGTGATTTTATTGTTTGTTATTGTTGCGCGTGGTATTTTCTTTGCTTATAAGAAGGCATTGTTTACGTTTACGACAGATTTATAGTAATTTGTGATTGGTCACTCATTGTGGGCAAGTATTTTTTTGTCAGTGTTCCGCGTAAAAAAATCATGTGAATGGTGTTCGCGCTTTTATATTAATTGAGAACCATTGATATAAGTAATGAAGAACTATACACTTTTTTGATATTATTATGCTCACCTGATTAACGGAGATAAAGAAGATGCGGGACTATTGGTCAACAAATCAGATCATAAACACACTATTCATCCATACAATCGTCCATACAAGAAACCATTTTCAAGACATACTTAGATGGCTTCATTTCAACAATAATAGCCAACAACAAACGTGTAGATTGGATAAATTGAAAATAATCATTGATTATCTGAAACAATAGTTCAGATTTTGTACAAAGCCAGGAAAAAAGCTATGTATTGATGGGGGTCTGTTATCATGGAAGGGAAAACTAGCATTCAAGCTATATATTCTTTCGAAAAGGAACAGATTTGTTATCAAGACATTTATATTAGCTAATTGTGAATCAAAAGTGATACTTGATTTTATTATCCTAAACCGACAAAGAATCTGAAATAAATTTCAACAAGGAGTTAAGAATAATTGGTTCGATCGTTTCAATTTTACTTGAACCTTATCTCGACAAAGGACATATATTGTACTTTGACAATTGGTACAGTTGGCCTTAGTTGTTCAATTTCCTACATGAAAGGTCAACGGGAGCTGTCGGAACAGTAGGAAAAAATAGAAAAGGACTTCCAAAGTTAAATAAGAGCTCAACAAATGCCAAGTTCTATATAAAATAGTCGAAATCTACTGTTTTTCAAGTAGCAAGACAAAGGGGAAGTGTCTATTATAACAAGCATTCACTAGAACTGATTTAACGATAGTGGTAAAACTAATCAAAATAATGAAAGAACTGCGAAACCACTAACTGTTTTGGATTATAACACCAATATGGGTTCAAACGATCAGATTGACATTCAGTTTTCATTCAGGCAATCGATCAAGAAACTGTCAAATGGTACAAAAACATTTTTCTACCTACTTTATCTATCAATTTTCAACTCCTGTGCTATTTATCAATCCGCACATAAAAAGAAAATGTGCCTATTAGAATTCAGAATGAAAGTCTTTTAATATATCTTCATGAAGCATGGATCATTTGGCAATGAGAAACAAGGAAGGCCATCGCTTTTACCACAACCACTTCGACCGACTGAATATCATTTCCCGATATTTTCAGCAATCAAGAATTTTCTGGCAGGAATCAACATAAAGTTTGTCATATTTGTAAAAATAAGACAAGATTTTATTGTGATGACTGCAAAATTACTCTTTGTGTACATGAATGCTTCAGAAATTTTCATACAAAGCTTCACTAAACTGTTTAGCATAATCGAAAAATTATAAGTTCACTATACTTTTTTCTTCTCAATTTTTTAATTATTTCTTTCAATAAAACTTTTTAGAAAAAACCCGGAACTCAAAGGGTTGAACAATACACAATTAAAAATGTGAATACGATTTATTAATTAATAAATTAAAATAATCTGTTAACACGAATAATATTCTAATTGAAAAATTCATTTCCAATCAGTATTTTAAATCTAATATTAAAATTCCATTCAGAATTCTCGCAGCAGTCATTCAGGAAATGCCTAGTATTGGTAAAAATATAATTTTTACAAAAACATACGAGCAAAATGCGACAAATCTTAGTAAATTAAAACGACAGAAATATCTTGTCAATCTGAAATACATTGAAAGCGATAAGCCATTTAAAAATCACGTTTGGATTCCATACATCATCAGCATCGCGTGCATTATTATTCTTTTATTTGTGATTGTTTCGGTAGGTTTTATTGAAACTTTCTCATTAAATAAACCCCACCCGATTTTAAGGTATTAATTTATATGAGAAATAAAAGATCACTGACGAGTAAAAATCTGATTGTCAACACCAACTATACGACTTTTGATTTTTTCAACTGCAATAATAGCAACAGCCATCTTTTTTCTGACGATTCCAAAAATCCAAAAGACAGAAATGGTACCTGGTTAAATTTACAATCGATCAATGAAGTGATAAACCACTTAAAACTTCCAAAAGAAACGAACTCAGAGAAACTGTGCAAAGATGTGAAAATTGATCTCAGTAATATTATTGTAAAAGAAGTCCAACCAGTTATTTCGAGAAATGAATCGTTTTATGTTGGAAACTCAAATACGTTAACATTTTCACCTCAAACGACTGGAGTTATCACAGGGTATAGTTATCGGAATCACACATATAGGGCGAAAAATAAAGGATTATTAGAAAGGTAAAAATATTTCATTGGTATTATATTATAATTAATCATAATAAAATAACATAAAATGAAAGGCAACAATTAAATTGATAACGAAAATGGTAGAAAAAGTCGATGATCATGAAGTATTGAACAAATAACTAATTGACTATTTTTGGTAATTAGAAAAATGAGATGATAATAAATATCGAAAAAATGATGGCACATTTTTAATAAAAACACTAAAACACCAAACTAGCGAAATATATTTCAAGGAAATTATCTTCATCATCAGTCTGTCATCATAATCTATGTCAACAGTTATATACGGAAACAATAATGGCGTATTAGGTTAATTCATTGCTGATTGAATGTTAATTGTAGGGGATTGTGATTTAATCACCAAAGCCTCACATAAAATTTTTTCAGACTTATTATCAAAGTTTGTATATAAAATCATAATCCCCTACAATTAAAATTCAATTATCAACGAATTTATTGAGATTATTTAATTAATTAAATCAATAAATTCGTTGATAATTGAATTTTAATTGTAGGGGATTATGATTTTATATACAAACTTTGATAATAAGTGTGAAAAAATTTTATGTGAGGCATTGGTGATTAAATCACAATCCCCTACTACGACATTATTATTTCCGGATATAACTGTTGAGATTAATTAAGATGGCAGACTGATGATGAAGATAATTTCCTTAAAATATATTTCGTTTCTTTCATCGTTTTAGTGTTTTTGATAATAAATATGATTATCTTATCTGTTGTTTCTGACAGTGTTAAATTTGGTCATTTTTCGAAATTTCAAAATATCTGATAGCTTACATGGTTTAATAATATCTCACATCCTTCTAGGTTTTCATGATCTTCACAATTTCCAAAATTTTCCATTTAACAGCTTTCTAAGACAATATCAAATATAATATACTTTTCTAGTCACGGTATTTGATTCATTCTTTAATTGCATTGCATGAGCCGAAGCTTTTTTAGTTTCGCATAATTTAATCAAAATATAAGGACTATTGGTTAATGATATTTTAGCAACTTTCCATGGAGTTATTCTATTTCCTATTTCTTGTTGAAAATTTAATGATTTTCTCATTCTATGTACCTTTTTAGATATACATCGACGGTAACTTTGATAATCTTTATGTCACAATCCATGTTATAGTTGACATCTGTCAAAATTGTTAAAATTTCAATGTAATATTTGTTTCTAAAGCCTAAACATTTTCCCATTATATTAAACATAGAAATATATATATATATATATATATATATATATATATATATATATATATATATTATTTTTATCACATTAAGAGTTCTTTTATTTTTTTTAATATAATTTTTGACACAAGCTTTTGTGGTTATTGTTGTTCCATGGAAAATTGACTCAAAATTTGAAATCACCTTCCAAGCTATTAAATTACATGATAGCCATGGGATCAAATTGAGCAAGTTCTCAACACTATTAGCAGTTAATAACAACGTTCTATCATGAACGATATTTTTCCAAATAGACAGCTCCTTGTTATATATTCGAACTAAATATTACTTCTCCATATGTGAACTCATACAAAAAAATACTAGAAGTAGCATTATATATGCTCATAAATTTTTAATAATGTATTATACCTAATAAATGTTACAATATTTTTCGAAATTATCACTTTTTATTTATATAATTTCAACAAAATATGCGGAAATTCAGGCTATATGCTTTTCATCACTTTTCTTCAATATGTTAAAACTTTTTTACCGGTAAATAAATGAATATTTTGAACATTAAATTGAGTTTTTAAATACATGTTATTTAAAATTAGAATACAGTACCTGTGCAAGTATGGAATCTTTCAGTCTTTTCTTATTCAATATTGAGTTTTTTTAATTACAATAATTATTTTTTGTTTTATTTATTTATATATTTATTGAAAATTCCATTATAGTCTCGCATCGATTACTTTCATCGAGATTTATGTTAATTAATTTTTATTTAGTAAACAGGAAATCCGTTGGAAAATTAGATTGAATTTATTATATTGTGAAAAATATTTTAACTATTAACAATAATATTTTTCTATTTGAATGCATTTTTAATTTTAATTAATTTTTCTCTTTATAAATATCATGTAAAATTGAAAATCTTTGAAAACACTATTGATTTATTTGGAATTAGAATTGGATTTAAAACTTGTTTCCAAAGACCGTTATCGTGGATAATAAAGAAAACTATCGAATAAGAAATTAAAAAATATTAAGTTGTTTTATTGAATGAAAAAATCGATATAATAAGCGTTTGAAGAAAAAATAATAGATTTCAGTATTAATTCAAATTTTCGAATTCATATAAACATATTTATTCAAATATACGAAATCATCATGGGGTCTCCATTCGGAATAGCATAAAGTAGTGTACGCTTGCAAACTGATCCACGTTTCAATTCTTATTTTCTAGACCAAGTGCCAACATTGGATTGACCTACATAACAAATTAGGTGGTTGTCATGGTTGCATGACATACTTTTTGTGACCTACATAAAAAAAATCAGTTTTTAGAAAAAAGCAAAAATCCTCAGCAGGCGGTGGGTTAGCTCAGCGTTCCCATATCGCCTTACTATATAAATATATTTATTCAAATATACGAAATGTATTTAAAATCAGTAGTTTTAATTTAATATCATGAGAAAAATGAATGAAAAAAACATTTTCATAGCCATTATTAAAAATGAAGATTAATTTTTAACTTTTTACCACTCTGTCAACTATTTTATCAACAAATTTTTCAATCAGTAAATTAATTTATTATGCAGTTTGATTCTAAAGTAACTTTATAAAATAAAATTTTTATAATTTCATTTAAAAAATTAATAATTGTTTCGAATTAAAACAGACACATGTCCGTTTTATATGTATTCATTCAATAGAACTGTCATCTTCAATGCAATTATGCTAATCTTTTTTTAATTAATTGCATTGTTTTATCATATCCTGATGCATTGTGTTGAAAATTTAATTTCCCAACCTTTTTCAAATAAATAGCAGAATTTAGATTTTCTATATAAAAATAGTTTAGCAATTATTAGCCACAGAGCTACGGGTATTAATCGAATCCATAAGAACAAATTATACTCACACGTTTATTGTTAAAATATAAATATTATTAAAACAAATTATAGCGTTAATTTGTTTGAGGAGTTTCTAAAAATAATAATTAATGTATAAGTAAGGATTTCAACATACAATCAAACATGCACAACATCATACCATTATTTTAATACAAATTACAAAAACGCCTTCACAGCAATCGTGACTTTCTATGGAAGAAAAAAAATTAAAGTATTATGAATTCGTGAAATTAAAAATCCAATTTAAATTCTAGAATACATTGTGGTAAAATATGACAAAAAGTTCCCTGTACCCAATACTTAACATGTATTAATACATTTGATCTGTTTTTTTCTTTGAAATTTCATTTATTTTCATTTGAACTATGGATCAACGTTTAATTTTTTTCGTACTTAACACAGATATTCGTCATTGTCTTTTTTAGATTAATAGGTAGTTAATGAGCCTCTGCCGCATCACCGCTCTCAGAATTTGACAAGTTAATGTGAAGCTTTGACAGACGAAAAGGAAATTGTCGTTTCAGTATTTTTATACATGATTTTATGGTCGAATGAGATTCGATATTTTCTATAGGTATAAAAAAGGACTCGGTCATTTTTGTACAGAGAATTCTAGTCTCAGGATTTTTATAGTCGAAAGAGATTTGAAATTTTCCTTAGGAAAGTTTGGTCCCAGTATTTTTATAGACAAAATAGTCTCAAGATATTATTGGTTTCGTTAAAAACATTAGGATTTTTTTCATTTCAGGCTTTTTTGAATAAGAAATTTTGATCTCACTATATTTGTACGTGATTTTTATGGTCGAATGAGATTCAATATTTCTATAGGTAATAAAAGAACTCAGTCATTTTATACAGAGAATTTTGGTCTCAGAATTTTTTTTGGTCGATTTCAACTGGATTTTAAGGTCTCGATAAAACACAAGGATTTGTTTTGTTTACCTTCATTCAAACCTTTTGGTTATTATTTGACAAGAAAGTTATTTATTATTATTTTATGATCCCTGTAGATGTCCCACAAAGATTTTTTCACGCTAACTATCTAACAGAAATTTCCTAAACCGTTTCTGAACATTTTTCATAATGATAATAATAATAATAATAATAATAATAATAATAATAATAATAATAATAATAATAATAATAATAATAATAATAATAATAATAATAATAATAATAATAATAATAATCTAGCAAAATCGCTCAAAATTTACCAGAGATAAATAATTTTTGCAATGTGTAATATTTATTAACACTCAATTAAATCAAATCTTCCGGTTAATTTCTTTTTAAAAATAAGTCTTTCGAAAAAATAAGCTAATATTAAATTTAAAAACAAAAACATTTATTAATATATTTTTAATCGAATCGAGAAAATTATTAATAGTCATTCCCAAGAGAAGAATTTGCGCGATTCGACTTCATTCGATTGAAGTTTGCAGACATGAATATTGTCAGATTATATTTTACATAAATTATAACGCTGATTATCATAATATACAATCTAGAAATGTGAGAAAATAAGACTGGTAATTTTGATAAATTATTCAACATTCAACAGCGATTTTGTTCAAGTTATATTTTATTATAAACAATAGGTCGCTTCGATGAAAACTTGAACATAGTTTTTATTCATTTTGTCAATTTTAGCGGCGCGACAAACTAAGAGATCTAAAGATGTTGAAGTTCATCTTTGAAATATAATTATATCGAAAATTATTACTCGAAACTCGGCTATTAACAATTATAGTTTATTTATAAACAGCTTATTTCTATCATTATTGAAAATGTAAAGTTCTCGTATTTCTCACAATAATTTCTCATTAATATTCACGAATGATACTGATTATATAAAATGTTATAATTTTTGTGTTTTCTCCATCTACCTCTTTTATTTCAAACTAGTTGATATTGATACTAAACGATATTTTTAATTAGTGTCACTACTTAGTGCCTCACACCATTAAAATATTATCGGTAATATGAAAATTGCACACAAAAAATACTGTAAAGGATACTATTAAAAGATATCAAATACTTTAATTTTATCTGATGACTATGTAAATAGCATTCATTTCCCATTTAATTGACATTTTCCAATCAAGTATTGTTATATAATGAACACGAATATCTTTATTATTGTCGTAGAAATGGTATTATCACTTGGAGGTGTAGGCAAAATCGAATTACAAAATGTGATTATACTGTTACAAGAAAAGGGAGGAATGTTGTACACCGATTACTGCCTTCAAAAATCTGAGGTTAATATTTTGAAAAGTAAAATAAAACAGGCTATCACTGAAATAAATACGATCCCAAGAACTGTCATTGGTGGGATATTTTAGAAGATTAGCTACAACATAATAATGATATAAATGCATAACAAATCTAGTCTAGCGAAAAGTTTTCAAATTATAGGAGAGATGAGTATGATCCAATTCCTACATTTATGGACTTTTCAATATTAGAAATACTGATAGAATTCTAGCACTGGAAAATATTACACTTTTTTTTTCAAATTTCACTACTGATTTCTTTTCTATTGACATTGTATTTATTAAAAAGCTTGACTATAAATACAATATAAAAGATTATTATTAAAACAATCACATTTATTAGGTAATTATTTATCATTCACATGATCGTGAAATGCAGAATTTCATCTATTATTAGGTTTCATTCATTTTTGGAAGAATGACAAATATTAAAAGTGCACTTAGAAATAATGGTTTTATTAAATATTAATAAACTAAAATATACTTAAATAGCTAATACATTTATATTAAGTATATTAAACTCGTTTTGCATCACGGCCCACGTAAGCTATTCGGTTTAAACTCATGTAGCTTTATTCATTATAAAATAATCAAAATAGTTAGAAAAAACCATTTTCATAAAAAAATTAAATTTCTAATAAAACCAATATAAATTATATAAATTTTCAAAAGTGCTTATAATTATTGAATTCAATTATTAAATCAAGTAAATACAAAATTTGGACTTAATTAATTTTAATTAATTTTATTATTTATTTAACAAATTTAAATATAATTTTTTTAAATTTAATGTACTATTTCATAATTAGTTTTTTCTTTAAAATGAATTAATAAACTTAAAAATTTATTGAAGTTTAGACTAGTGAAATAAAATAAACTATAAAAAACAATACACAATATTATTCTTTTTTTAAGGTTTTCATCTTAAATAACCTCATGTTTGACAAGCCCACTTTATTTAAAAAATCACGAAGTGTTTTTATAAGAACCAAAAATTCTTTTTTCATCGTATATTATTATTATTATTANAGAGGCAGCAGAACTGTTACAAATTAATTATAGTTCCGCACGTTAATACTAAAGGGGGTGGAAGTAAGAAAACAGTTTTTACGGAAAGAATACAAGTAAAAATTGATAACATCGTCTCCATCAATCCTCAATTTACATTAAAAGAGATTAAAGCATGCCTTGAACAGGAGGGCAATAGTTTTTCCATTTCAATTCCGACTATCAATAGAGCCTTAAAAAATTTAAAAATAACTACGAAATTGTCTCATCGCGAATTGAATACAGTCAATATGCCAGAAAAAATCTCGGCACGAAAAGAATATGTTCTCTGGTTCAATAACTATTTCAATAATGAAATGTCCAATGCAATATGCATTGATGAGTTTTCATTCAATTTGCATCTTAAAAGATCTTACTCAAGATCTAAACAAGGAACTCGCAGCAATGTACAAATCCCAACTATTCAGGGACGTTCAATTTTGCAAATTGCGAGCATGTCCCTTAGTGCAGTGGTTCTCAAACTTTTTTGATCACGACCCAAATTTTTGACATTTCATGCCAAAAATTTTATTGCGACCCACATGACAAAGATTAATTTTAAAATAAATGTTTATTTAATGAGAATAACTCTATTTAACTCTAGTTATTCTAGTCATCGCGACCCACCAAAAATTCTTTCGCGACCCAAAAATGGGTCGCGACCCATAGTTTGAGAAACACTGCCTTAGTGGGATGTTATATTGTAAAACAATCTCTCATTCCACTGTCAATTCAGATATTTTCTCTGGCTATATTAATGAGCTATGTATTCATCTAAGAGATGTGCTCCACCTAGAAAATGTATGCTTAATTTTAGATAATGCAAGAGTGCATAAATGAGCAGACATTCAAAGAATTACATCAGAATTTAATTATAATTTTAAATTTCTTGCGCCTTATTCTTATATGCCAAATCCTATCGAAAATGCGTTTTCAAAAATCAAAAATGGGATTCGTTCTAGATTGCGATTAGGTGCCACTGGTAATTTATCTGAAATTATGTTACTAGAAGTTGATAACGTTACAGCAAATGATTGTGCAGGATATTTTAGGCATATAATTCGAAATATCATTAACTCTGCGTCGGAATTACCTTATCAATAAATATTTTTGTTGTTATTCTTTTATAAATATTGTTTCTGATTACAATGTTGAAATTGACTGATAAATGGTATATTAATTATCAATAATAAAAAAAATGATTTATTTTTGCCGTTGTATAAAAAAAAAGTGCGTTAAGGGGTTAAAAATTTAACATAACTGGCATATTCTGGATTTAAATTTCTTAAAAATTTTTGACAAAATGCCAGTGCCAGCTTTAGGTATAGGCGACATATGCGGCTGTCAAGAGCGGTATTATTTTAAGGGGCGGCAAAATTATGAAAAATTAAAATTTAAAAATATTTTTTATGTTAAGAAAATTCTTTGTTGTGCTTTGTGCTACTAATATCACTTTTATATAGCACAAAAACACATATAGGACTTTTTATGTAGCATCAAATTGCCCTAAGGCCGGCACTGCGACCATGTCCGTGGTAACAGATTTACCCAAGCTGATTACCCGCCTAGAGCGGCATTATCTCAAAATTGTCTAAATCCGGCACTGAAAAATGCTTATTTCAAATAAAAAAGCAATGGCCACTTAAAATCCAAAAAATCACAAACAATCGGCACATCAAATTTAGTTTTAGTAATTCTACAGAGAACTGTCACATGTATATCGGAAATTTTTTGAAACGGAATTTTTAGTTTTTGAAAAAAAATCATTTATACGAAGATTTTCGTTTCTTCTGGGTCGCCCCCTTAGAAATTTGCACCAAGAAAGGCAGTTCGGTAAAAAATTTGTGGAGACTAATGGGTTAAGCAAAATCAAGATAAAAGTCTCATATTCAATATCGATAATAACAGATATTCTTTAAAGATTCACGATCTGCATGATATTCTTAATAGTGGATCTAGAAAAACCATCACCAAATTACAGTTTCATTTAATTTATTGGGAAAATCCGTGATTACAACACCAATTGGGTTACTTGGATTATTTGAAAATTGCTTTTGGACTATAAGAGGCTCTATCAAATGACAGCATGAAACCATCCAACTTAAAGCGTAATTTGAAGACAAAACACAGTCAATAAAAAGACAGTTATGATATTGCATTAAAGGTCAAAGTCTATATGGTAATCAGTTTAGTGTACATTGCGTAACCAAATACAATTTATTATTGATTACTCATTGTACACTACTACTTAAAGCAGTGTTCTCCAAACTGGGTGTCACGAGACCCTAGAGTGTCGTGTAGGATTTTTTGGGTGTCGCGAGATTTCTTAAGAATCCATAAAAAATTTATTGAGTGTTACCGATTTTAAAACAAATTCAAAAATTTCAGGAATTTCCACTGAGATTCTTTTTTTTATTAATCTTAACGTTCATTTTCTTTTCAAAGAGTGATCTTAAGTGATTAAAGGCGACTAGAAAAAAAAATTTTGAAAGATTCCTGAAAAGGCTCAGATTGCAAGCTTCCAAGTACCTTATCTACTCGCGAAAAAAAGAAAACCACACACAGAAGCTGAAAGTATTATTGCTCCTGCAGTTTCGATTATTGATTGAAACGACCACATGAAGAGATATTTTCAACTTGATCGATGACAATGTGAAGAAATATCAACTTCAATGGTAGAAATGCGTCGGAGTTTGTACAGATGGCGCTCCAAGTATGCAAGGAAAATTGAAAGGACTTGCGGCCTTGGTTCGTCCTGTTAGCCCTTCAGTCACCATCACACACTGTATGATTCACCGAGAAGCTTTACTTTCAAAGTCAATTCCTTCGCAACTTCTTATTGTCATGAATCAAGTCGTATCGATCGTCAATATTATCCAGTCAAAGCCTTTGAACTCTAGAATTTTCGGCCTTCTTTGCGATGAGATGGATTCTGATTTCAAAACTCTGCTCTACCACACAGAAGTTCGATGTCTGTTCTTGAGCGTGCTGTACACTCGATTTTGATTTTCGAGACAGTGACTGGTGGTTAAAGGTATCATTTCTTAATTATTTTTTAAACAGACTCAATGTTCTTAATAAATGTCTTCAGGGATCAGCTGAAAATAATTATGACGGCAACATCAAAGATTCTTTCATTCAAAGAAAAACTTCACTTGTTCATCAGAAAAACCAAGGAAAAAAGCTTTGATTATCTCCCACCGTTGATAAATTCGCTAATAAGGATGAAATTTCTGAGCTTGCTCTCCAAACCATGGAAATGCTTTTAAAAGCACTAGACAATTGTTTCCCCTTCTTAAACGTCAACATTTATCAGTGGATTTTGAATCCATTTGTAACAAACGAATGTCTTGAATTTTCCACGAAAGAAGAACAGCTTATTGATTTAAAAAAAGACATGGTCAACAAAATTAATTTTGAATAGAAAGGACTGGAAGAGTTTTGGATTTCCCTAGGCAAGGATTATCCCGAGTTGAGCATCAAAGCGTTAAAATTATTGCTTCGGTTTTCTACATCATACATATGTGAACTTGGATTTTCGGCACTGGTTGAGATCAAATCAAAGAAACGTGAAAGATTGCAGACAGTTGATGAAGAAATGCGAGCTAGTTTGTCGTCGCTCTTCCCTCGTTTCGATGTTGTTTGCTCGGAACATCAAGCACATCCATCACATTGAAGTTTGAGAAGGAAAAAATAAATAAAAATACGTAAAATAAAAATAATTTTTTTTTCTCAACCGCGCAAGTGAAATGACATTAAACTTTCATAAAATTTGATGCAAAATTTTACATCAAAAATATTTGTCAGGGGTGTCGCGAAATTTTTTTTTGAGTGAATAGGTTGTCGCCATCAAAAAAAGTTTGGAGAACACTGATATATGTAATTTGTCTATTATATATCTTAAGATGGAACCAAGTGTTCTAACATTTAATTGTTTTGAATTTAGACTGAAAGATTTAAATCAATCAAAAAAGAAAATGATGGATTTAGTAAAAATGAGAATAAAAGAAATTTAGAAACTTCATGTATCACTTTTAATTACAAAATGTGGCGTAGTAGAAAAATTAGGTGAAATGTTAGTCAAATGATAAGGGATAAGACAAAAAAAACTTTAGATATACTCTCTAACATTACAGTTCGTCGACGAATTACCGAAATGGCTGAAAATGTAAAAGAGATCTTATTGTTGGATATACCCCAGTCGTTATTTTGCATTACAAGCCAATGAGTTTACTGATATTACAAATTTTGCAAATATTTATTAGTATTTGTCAAATATGAAAAAGACAAACAAATACAAAATGTTTTTTTATTTTGTAAGCCTTGTTAGGAAGCACAAAAGGAGAAGATATCTTTTATTTAATGAATAATTTCATACAAGAAAACAATCTTGATTGGAATAGATGCATTAAGGTTGCATATAGCGCTAAAAGCATGATAGTATTTAATAAGTACTACTTATAACAAGAATTCAGTCTGTTGCATACAGTAAACAAAAAAAAATCTTTTGGATAGAACTATTAAAATCATTGATTATATTAAAGGACGTCCGTTGGATGCTCGACTTTTTTCTCAGATGTGCGAAGAAATTGGAAGTATCCATAATAAACTTTTCTACCATACAAGTGAAATTTTAAATCGAATGTTGGAACTTCCACAAGATTTGCAAGAGTTTCTTAATGATAATTGAAAATTAAAAAAACTATTTAGTGATCGAAAATGGTTATGTAAATTAGCCTATTTAGCAGATATAATTTCAATCTTAAACCACTTTAACGTGTCCTTACAAGGTAAATAAATCTCTATATTTCACGTTCAAGATAAAGTGAAAGCTAAATAAAATTTTTGCCATAAAAGATTTCCTAATGGAGAATTAAAATAATTTCCTTGTCTTAAACTGTGAGAAATATAAAACATTTGAAGAAATTAAATTAGATTTGTAGCATTATTTTCTTGGATTGGAGAAAAATGTGGAATGAATAAGATATAAACATATATGTCAGAAGGTTTATCAAAAATTGAAGAAGAATGACTGTTGGAATTATTTTCAGATGGATTCTTGAAAAATAGATATACAGAACATACATTAGCGTCATTCTGGTTAGAAACATTAAATGTTAACAGAAGTCATTACTTTTTCCAACTTCCTACTTGCGTAAATTTTCTTTTTCCACTCTCCTTGATATATACTGCTCGATGTGGGCGACATCTAAGATCAAAATTAACAAATCGAGAAAATAAACAATATCAGCCATCTCATTAATCATGATTCAAAGGAAATTAATTTTTTTTCTTTATTTAAACACCGGCAACTAAAACCATTAACTATATGCACTCTACAATTTCAATAATAATAAATAATTAATTTATCTAATTACACGGTATGATAAATAATATTTTGCATATTTTGTTTCTAGTATTTCAAAACTAACATGATAAAGTCTGTTTTTTTTGACTTTCTGATTTTTTATTTTTCTTATTTTTTAATAATCAATATTTTATTTTAAACCATTAAGGATAAAATAATTTGAAGATTGATTCTAGATGTTTAAAAACAAGCAAAAACTCTTATAAAGAGTAACATTTCCCTTAAAATCAGAAAGAAAAACTTCCTATCTTTTAAACTCTCATATAAGAATACAGTACAACTAAATAAAATATTAGTACGGTATTTTTATTATCTACTAAAGAGTGCGAAGTGTTAAAAATATTTAATAGGAGTACACACGGGTCGAAAGTAAGGGGAAAACTATTCTATTTAATATTGAAATTCTAAAAGAAAAATCTTCAATGAAAAAGGAATCATATTTACTTCGACAGATCAATACCTGGAACCACAAGAACAGCATTAATAAAAGAAAAAAATAATCCGAAGATTTAACATCATCACACTTAAATACTTTAACTACCATTTATTTTTGAAATTCCAAAATAAAGACATAATTTAAAGCAATCCGAATAAAAGATTAGTGCGATTGATATTTTATTAATTACATTAAGTAAATTTTAGTAGCCCCCAAAATATTGAATAAAATCATTGAAAAAACCCTTACTAGTTAAACAAGAAAAGTTAATATGATTATAAACTACAATCAAAGTTTATGAATTGGCTAATCGGGAATGTATAAAATGATAAAAAATATATAATATGGTGAATAGTTCCAAGCAACATTATTACCTAAAGTGTAAATTCTAACCTCTTTAATATTATTATTACATTTTTCAGATTGATAATAATATAATGAAATGAAAATAATATAATGAAATGAAAATAATATAATGAAAAATATATAATGAAAGTTCAAACATTTAAAACTCTTTATTATTTACTGTCATTTGTTTTAAACCGTTACAAATTTTTTGGATATTGTTTATCATCGTTTTGTCAGAATAATAAATTCGATTTTTGAATTATTATTATTTGTAAAATTTTGTTTTAATCGGTAAATTATTGATTCATTATTTGATTCTTTAGTATTGTGTTGAACTTAAACAACGTTTATTTTGATAAAAAAATAATGCTTTGTAAAACGAAAATTCTGAAAATTGTAGTATTAAAAATAACGATCAAATATGTAGGTAGTTGTTGGTGTCAAAATTTTAATGAATATTTATTTTACTATAACCACCGTATTTTATTTTTATTCATTAAAATGCTTTAAATATTTATTTAGTAATAGTAGCAATAATAATAAAAAATGGAACTATTTAACTCTAGATTTACGGGTAAAAATAGCAGTAAAAATAGGTATACCTAATTCGATATGCCAAATGAGGGAGTCGGTAGAGAAGAGTAATTAATATTTACCTATATTTCATGACGTATCTAAAACTAACATATTCAAAACGTATTCAAAAAATAATAAATCATTATATATATTTAATGAGTCAAATTTGCTTAGTCCGTAAATCTAGTGTTGAATGATATGTATTTAATTAAATTCTACGTAATAAATATTTATTCACAGTAAATTATTTAAAATCATGTAGAATATACAATTTTCAAGGAAAGAAAATAAAGTATCAGTATTTTAAAAGAAAAGATAATTAATTTACTTTAGCAAGGCACCATAATTTACTAAATTAAATAAAGATTTTAGTGTATTATTTTAGTGTCAATTAAATATTTGCTTAAATATTTAATTAAAAACCGATATTTCAGTAATATCCATTAATATTACTATTGTTGAAAATTTTAAAAGTTACTTTGATTCGGAAGTTGAAGATGCAGCAGCGAAGAAGAAGAAATCATGTTTGAAATCATGAAATAAATAGTTTTAGTTTCTGATGCAACAAGTACTATACTCAAAGTTTATGAGACAGTATTTAGTAAAACAGAAATGGTAATATGCTGGGCACATATACGTCGAAACTGTGTCAAAAAGATAGAAGCCTTAGTTTCAAAAGAAGGTCAAGATGAAATGATTGAAGATGTCAATCAACTCCAATTATTGCGAAGTACGGAAATTTTTGATAAAGCGAATTCACTTTTTATTAAAAAAATAGAAAACTAAGAAAGAAAATAAATTTTTAGAATACATGAACAAGAATTGGTTCTCGACACACAACTCGTGGTACGAAGGCTACAAGCATTTTATTCCAAGTACAAACAATGGTTTAAAGTCTAACAATCGCGTAAAGAAAGATGAGTAAACAATAAGAGAACTAGTGCCAGAAAGGTCCTCATCAATAAGCAAACCATCAGAACACTCCTTCGAACCCAAGCTTACTAATAAGGAGATGATAATAAAACAATTCTTTCATTTACATCTGAAAATGAAAAGTGGCGCAAAGACTATTAGTAAAGATGAAATCAATAAATTTGGAAAGACTACCTTTGACCAATTCAAGCACCGTATTTTCTCTATATGGGTCACTACATTTCGAAATCATTACACAAAGTTGTCAGAAGATCAATGTAATTGTCCAGTCTTTTTCAAGAAATTTATTTTCAAACATGTTATTGGTACAGAAATCAAGCCAAAGTTTTGTAGAGCCAAGAATGTTGCTATAGGACAAAAATCACCCAGAGATATACCGTAGAAAGTTAAGAAGTCTTTACTTAACCAATACATATTCTACCTCTGTATTTTTATTCTGTATTTTTATAGAAAAATGAGTGTTTTACTAAACTTCTATTTAAGATGCAGATTACATAATAATAATAATAATAATAATAATAATAATAATAATAATAATAATAATAATAATAATAATAATAATAATAATAATAATAATAATAATAATAATAATAATAATAATAATAATATAATAATAATAATAATAATAATAATAATAATAATAATAATAATAATATAATAATAATAATAATAATAATAATAATAATAATAATAATAATGTGGTGATGGTGATAAAAAATTGCAAGAATGTGATCACAAATTTTAACAATAAATAATAAACACTGAAATTATTCAGTAAATGTAACTTTATTTTTATTATTCAAAATATATACAGTTCCACCATAATGTTTTCATTATTTGTAAAATTCAAAATTTTATTATTAGATCAATTTTTGTTTTATTTTTAGATCTATATATAAATAATTTCAATTAATTTCTTCCAAATTTGTTTATTATAGACTGTGCAGACAGAATTCATGATACTATTTCAATGAAAATTTATTACTTTATAATGTTTACTTTTAAAACATGTATCTTGTTATTTATTAGAATTATTAATAAAAAATCATTTTAATAGAAAACTTTTAAAGACTTAAATTTTAAATTACACAGCATTTCATAATATAATAATTTTAGTTAAAAAGGTGTTTTAATACCATTTCGTCTAATTTTCAAAAACGTTCCTGATGTTTGGAAAGATAATTTCATCTTTTGAACTGTAGAAATCATACTGCAACTGTTGAAACAAGAAAACAAATTTTGGATATGGTTAGCATAATAAAATAAAAATTTACATAAAAAATATGAAATTTAAAAATTCAGAACATTAAGAGTTAAATTAAATAGAATTCTCTACCATTGTGACCCTCATTTGACTCGGAAGAGGTCATAGGCTATTTATTTTTTTTTCTTCATTTTTTAACGGTGTCGGTTTAAGTTTTACATTTAATTAGAAAAATTGTTTAACCAAATTTAAAATTTTTAGTGTTACATGTACTTTTGTTAATTAAACTTTAATGTAGTTTTTAAACTATTTTTTTTAAATGACTGAATTGAAATAAATTTCTTTATTTTGAATCTGTTTACTATTTTTTAAATCGTGCAACGCCGGGTGTCCCAGTTATTAAATGATAAGAACTAAATAAAATACACACATATATATATATATATATATATATAAACAAACGGATTAACTAACTATTATTACCTGTTAGAAATTTTAGATTTTAATTTAACTACGTCTTTTTCATTAGAATCTTTGATCATTCTGCATATAAATTTCTGAAATTATAAAAGGTAAAATTTTGTATTACATTTATTTGATAAGTTACTATTTATTTTAAATCAGACAAATCAATTCGTTGTGTTTTGAAATTATAATAAAAATACTTTTAACCCTTTCCAGCCCAAATTTTTTCAAAACAAAAAAAAATATATGCAGTAAGTAGGTACCAAAACTACTTATTTTATCATAAAAATATTTTACTTCATTTTTTTTTGTTGCCCCCTTAAAAAAAATCAGTATGATTCCATTTGGCAACATTGGGCACATAGGTACCATACGTAAGATGGATAGATGGTAAAAATAACTAATGATTCCATTTGGAATCACTGGGCTGGAAAGGGTTAAGTTGTAAATTGGAAAAAATATTTTTAATTTATAATTTTGCAAATTGATTTTATTTTTTTTTTGAAAAATTACAATTGAAAATCTTGCTAGAAATTACATGTAAATTAAATTTTTAAGGAATTCAATTAATTTTAACTTGTACAATGTCTATAGGCACCACATTACTTAAAATATTTAAATCGTAGAAAAATCATTATTTTAAACAAAATAATTAAAACTTTAATTTTAGATTTCATTCAAGAAAACAATTTAGTTTTCTAAAAATAATTTATGACTATGTGGCATACAATAGTGCAATGACATTATTTCACATAAAATATGACTGAAAACATTTTTTATCGGACTTCACTTGCGAATATAATAATTAAGTTTTTTGTGCAATTTGACAAAGTTTTTACTATAAAAACATCTCAAAAATTATTATTGCTAGATATTGTTTCTTTTCTCTTATTTATTACAGCCGATTTCAACAAGCTCACTGTCAATTTCTATAGAATTTGGGCTGAATTAACCGGAACGGGTTCAAAGTTCCAGAGTTATCTAATTGAACAATCAACAATTTTACTGATATAATATTACAAATTATTTTATAGTAACAATTTTATTTATTTTCAACTGTTAATTTTTAAAATCGATACATTTCAAGCTTTTATTAAATACCACGGCCTACTAAAAGTCTCGAATCAGACAGTTATTTACATATTGCAGTCTATAATTAACAGTTTATAATGAACAGCAATGGGAACAAACGTCACAAATACACACGAATACTGAAAGTATGTAGTCTTGAGAGTTAGTGCTTCGTTATATTACCTTTCATCTGGATACCAAGGCGCACTCGTTTAGGCATTGTATCGACTACTTTTGCCAGGAAATCAGGGGAGATGTGTGACTATTCCTCATGCAGATGCGTTTGCAGTTGGGAGGCGTAAGGGGCAATGTGAATCCTTTTGCGAACTCGTCTACCAAAGACGCTCTACAGAAACTCAATAGGATTCAGATCAGAGCTTTGTGGAACACAATTCTATGCATATATAATAAATAAATTTCAGAAATTATCGAAATACAAACCATATTAAATAAATAATTCAAAAAATAAATGCTACAAATACTCAAAATAAAATAAAATACACTTGATAACTAATGAAAAAAATTTTTACAAAAAAACTAAAAAACCAACATATTTATCGGTGTGGTTCACTGATGTGGTAGAAAACATAAAAATAAATTATTAAGAGAGAAAGCAAGAATTAACTTTGTTAACCCTGCTCTCTATGTTGGATTATATATGTTTCAGAACAATTTAAAATATACAATCAAGATTGTAATTAATTTCATTTCCTAGCTCCACTGAAGCGACTGTAAAGAGGTTTAAAAATATATTGTGGTATGTTAGCATTACTGCTTCATAGATTTCTATTGAGCCTTTTTTGCTCATATTTGCCCTTTTTTAATCAAAAATTAAATTATTTTGTAATGTAATTGTATTTCCTAGATTTTCCTATTAAATTTTTTTTAAATGTATAACTATACCTTTAATAAAAAAAATACTGCAATACAAAAATTCATTGTATTAGAAGCTGCTAACACATCTTCTAAATTATTTTTTAAATCCGGTTCAAAAGTTAAGGACATAATTCCAAGTTTTTATTTAATGAAATATTGTATAATTTCCAAACAATTTTTCAGCGTTGAATAAAATATTCCAAAAAACCATTTATTAAAATTTCGATATTTAAAATATATTTATTTAAAAATGATCCGGTTAAAAAGCTTGTTTAATTAAAAAATTTAAAAATTTCAGTTTAAAAATTATTTTCAAAGTTATTTTAAATAATCAATTATTTATCATTTAAAATTATCTTGATAATTTTTTGAAATATTTAACTCACAGCTGAAAACACCTCACACATTGTACAGGTTTCCTATTTTATATATACAGGAATACCTCGAACAGTAACGTTTATTGGTTCTGGAATTTAGCCGTACTATTTGAAACCGGACTATTCGAGGCATTCTGGCGCTAATAAATTTACGGCTTAGAAATTTAAAAATCGTGATTATAATCTAGTAAACAAAAAATATTTTGTTATGTATTTTTATTTTTCTGATATTCAAGAGCAAAACAAGCATATTTAACACAGTTGTACATTTAAATATATATTTATTGAAATTTATAAGCCGGCAATACCAATTCATTGCAACTAAATAAAAAAAATGAATTTATTTCATTTTAAAAAATATTAAAAATAGCTGATGAAAAACAAGTAAATAAAATCAAATAAACACAACAATTTAATTTAAAAAAGATCAACAAAAGCAATTCACTTAAATTCTAATGTTTATATTCATTTTTTATTGTTTAGTGAATTTTTTTACGGTTTATTTATTCAAATTTTTATTAAAACTACAAACCAGAAATTAAACGTAACAAAACAAATTATTAAACACGTGCCGTATGATTTTATAATAACGAATAAATTCTAAAAAATTAATTTAAAAACTTTTTTAAATTTCGAAAATTTTATTTAATCATTTTAAAAACAATCATATTTTGAAAATTTCAAAACCGTACTATAGAGAAACCGTACTGATCCTGTAATTTAGTTATTTATATTTTGCATTAGTAACATTATCAAAAATTTATGTTTATTTTAATTTAGATGAAAAAACTCGAGTTATTCTGCCCCAGATCAATGATAATTATTTATCGTCATATATAAATGCAAACTATATACGAGTAAGTTATATTTTCTCAATATAAATATATTTTCTAAATAAAAATCTGATATTATCTTGTCCTTTTATAGAAATAAAATGAAATCCATTTTTTTTGACGTGGTCAATTTCTAATATATTCAGTTTATTTATAATCACTAAACAAGTATTAAATGTTTTTGCAAACGATATTTGTTCCAAAAATATTTTTAAACTGTTGATCAAAAATTTTAACACAATAATAATTTTTTTAATATATTAGAACTCAGCAAGCCCATTTAAATGCATCAACCTTTTTATTTTTTTCAAATATGCCAAATAAGCATTATTTGATTACAAATTTACATCATCTATAACTACAAAACCCACAAAAGTTTGCCGCTATATCTCATCAATATTTTTAAAATTTATTGAAACTCAAATGTTTAAATATCTAGTTATAGCAAAAATGGACTTGCCAAACTTTCAACATAAATGGTTCAACTGCAGTCGTCCCCTGAACATAAAGCCTAAGTGTTTAATTGGAATAGTACTCTACATTGTGGTTTTTTATTAACATTAATTTTTTATACACAATTAAGAGAGTGTGCCGAAATATTTATACCTTATATAATTAAAGGTAAATAATTTACAAAAGATAACCATTGGTTTGTAATCAATGATTATATGTGCTTTAAAACGTTGAATATGATGCAAACCGTTTTGATGAAAAATGTTCTAAGCATTCTTTTATTCATTTTTTACACCAATCCTTCGGCATGGAGTTTGAGGATTTTCTTCGTATATTCGTAAAATGGTTTCCTTGAATTTGTGTTCTAACGGATTGTAGTCTACTTTAAGGAATTAAATTAGGCTCAACTTTACAAGTATCACGTAAAGGTTGATTGATTTTGTTAAAAATTACTTTATGAATATTCAAGCAAACCATTTTCAGTATTTTTATAATACTACTTGTATTAATCAAACTTTTTGAAGAAAGTATTTTCAGCTTCAAGTTCTATTGAATTTTATGCTTGTTTTAATGAGTAGTACTACACACACCTAAAATGCTGGTACCATCCTTTTTCAACACCCTGTAAAATAGTCACGGGCCAAAATAATAATCAGTTATCATTGCTGTATTGGTTTTGGCAATTTTGTTGAAATTTAAATTTTATTTCAGTGCAGCTTAAATTTGTTGAAAATCTTTGCAATTCAATATAAAAAATTTTCCCTTTAAATCCTTTTTAAAAATATCATTCTACTAATAAAATAAATTCAGATGAAAAATTACTACTGAAAATCAACTTTCCGAGATAACCATAATATCTCTTCAAACTTTATCAGAAGTTTTAATATAGTCACAATCGAGTGCAAACGACATTATCTATAAATATTTTCATTAGTCTATTTACTCCAATGCAGTTTTTTGAATAAAAATATTTTATCTATTTTTTATATCAAAATAAGAACAAGATAAAAATTTCCATAAGGCAGCTACGAAACTCTAAGCAATATTATTATTATTATTATTATTATTATTATTATTATTATTATTATTATTATTATTATTATTATTATTATTATTATTATTATTATTATTATTATTATTATTATTATTATTAAATAGTATTATTAGTAAATTATTTAATAATTTTTAATGTTAAGTGCATAAAAAAATACTGTTTAACCCTTTTAGCACTGAATTTTATTTCTTCAGAATATGATTAATTTTTTATAATAAAATTATTTGTTACTGACATCATTAGAACTTTGTAGAAGACTTTCTTCCACCATTTAGCTGACCTTCTATTCAGGTCGTAAACGGCCACAAGTTGGTCACAGAGGTCTACACCGCCCATTTTCTCATTATAAAAAAGATGACATAGAAATAATTTTTTCAAAAATGTTTGGGATATAAAATATCCCAGGAGTGTTGTAAGTGTTAACAAAAAATTAGGATTAATTAGGATTGCCTAATTTTCCACAGTTCTTTTAAAGTAATATACTATTACGTATAACAAAATTAAAACCCTAAGCGCAGTCGGGTTCTGATGCTAGTATAAGATTAGCATATATTCAAAATCACAAAAAATAATTGTTAGACAAAATAAAAATAACTCTTAATATTAACTAATTATATAAAAAATCCAATACAATAACTCAGTGTTGCCCAAGTATTCTAATAAAATTCATCTGTTCACATATGTAAATATACATCAAATGATTCGCAATAATTAATAATATTGTTTTAAATAGCATCTCTTTAATTGCTTTTATTTATTCGTTTAATGATTACTTCAATTTATCATTTTAGTAAAACTCATTGGTTTATTAATAGGTTCTTTAACATATGTATGTATCATTATTATTGTTTTGTCATTAGTAATAGTATTGTTATTAATAATAATAATAATAATAATAATAATAATAATAATAATAATAATAATAATAATAATAATAATAATAATAATAATAATAATAATAATAATAATAGTAATAGTAATAGTAATTATAATAAGAAGTAAAAGAAAATAAATGAAAATAAATAAAAAAGTCAAAAAAGAGCACAAAATTATTTTATAGAAAATAAAAAACACAATATATTAACTTTTTATTGAATCATTTTGACAATTCTATATTTATTTGAAATGCATAGTTTGAAAATATCAAAATTTTTTTTCAATAATTTATTATTTCCAAATGAAATTGATTTTAATTTCTAATTTAACTGACAAATCAATATCCTTTTAAATGCTTACATAAATAGTTTGGCACGCATTATTTTAATCATATTCCATAAATATTTTTCAATTAGTCGGCAAATATTTGTTTTTATGCGGGATATAAATCTAATTTTTATTGATCAATGTTTTATTTTGAATAACTAATATGTATTTGAAAAAACTACACTAAATATCTGTCAAATATTTTATCAAAAAAATTCTTTAATTCTTTTTATAAATATAATAAGAAATGTTAATATTCGGCGCATAAATATTTTCATACAGATAATATATGGCCATACATGAAACATTTTGTTTAGACAACTTTAGTTATAATATTAGGAAACGCTACTCGAGCATCCCATTTATTCAAAGGTTGACAATAAACAGGATTTAAGAATTTTATATACTTAAAACCAGTTTCTTCATTATTCTGTTTAAACAGAATAAATTATCAAATAATTAATTATTGATTTTAAGCAGTAATGCGACTTATTTAATTTAATATAATTTCCAACGCTCCCCTCAAAAATTTCTTAATATTTATACAAGGTATTACTCATTAATGTCTTTTCATTTAAATTTATTCAAATTTTATTTGTAAACTAATATAGTGTAGGTCACTACAACAATACTTATTTAATTAATTTAATATTTTTCATTATTTATTGATTTTTCTACAATGAATTTTATGCGATAGATTTTTCTATTGTGTGCTCTTTTGTGAGAAACTATCAATTCTGAAAATTTATTTCTTCGTACTTTATTTCAAATTTTATTCTGACATTTTAATGATTTTTCTGAACTTTTAAAATGCACTTTTAAATGTGAAAACCCGGACGAAATTTATGGCGGCCTTTAAACACAATTACTAATTAGTTCATTTATTAAATGAATGATTTTTATCAATGAATGTGTAGTAAATTTTATAATTTTTAGAACATTTTCAAGTTGTGTATTTAGCATTTTATTTTAAATAGGGCTATAAAAATTATGAAAAAAGATTTATTGCTACACAAGGACCGATGCCACAAACCGTTATAGATTTTTGGAGATTGGTTTGGCACGTTCAAGCATCTGCCATTGTAATGCTCACTAAACTGACTGAGAAAAATAGGGTAATTAATAATTATTAGATTTAATATTTATTTGATTGATCGAATCTGCTGTAATTGTACTGAATCCGGTTGCATTTTATCATTAAATTATTTTAAAATTTTCTAAAATTGAAAACCATATAAAATAAGAAAATTTTATTGGAAAAATACTTTACGATTTACTAGTTGATAAAGTCCTGAATGTACATTACTGGTTATTTTGCCGTTTGCCCTAAGACCTAAAACACAGTAAAATTTGGTATAAAAATGGAAAAGAAAAGAAAGAATTATTTGTACATAATTCATTAATATTTTGGTTTTTTGTTTAACTTGGACAAAACAAATATAAAATGTAATAAAGATTATACAATTATTTTTCTAAGAAAAAATATCAAAAGCAAGTCTTTAATTATTAGAAAAATATTTTTCCTATTTCATAGAATAATTAGGCAAAATCACTGGAATTAAAAAATTCCTGTAATGTCCGATGTCAATCATGAAATTGACATTGACATATATTTATAATGTTAAATTTATAATGTTGAATTATAAATTTTTAATGTTGAATTTACTTTGCATATTTACGTATATTGGTGATTTGGAAAAAAGAAAATCATGTGTATCATTTAAAAAGAATTTTTGTGAAGAACTTGGCATTCCAATCATGAACCGCCAACTTTTCCATAGTGTTGAGTTTATAAAAAAATAAAGAGGAATATTATAAATTCAAATCAAAGTGTCCTTGAAATAAATAACAATTCCCAATATATATTTACAATTGGTTAATAACTTTTCAAGCAAGTTTCACTCAATTTCTACACAAAGTAATAATAATTTATTTTTCGTTCATTTATGTCTTCCTCGAATATATTATGCAAAATCTTTTAATTAAAATTATTTTTAAATTCTTCTCAATTCATATCTGATTATGGACAAAATTAGACTAGCTTTCCTTTGGTATCTACTCTTCTGTCATCTGGAAAATCAAATAATTAATGTCTTTCATCCATTTACCGTTATAGTAATTTTTTTTTCGTTCTCATCAATCAACTTACCAAAATCATGATCTCATAAAAAGTCCTCTGTTATCGGCAGTTTTATGTCTTTCATACTTTCTTTCTCATCATTCAATCTATTTCTATCAAATTTTCTAATTTTAATTCCAATAACTCAATTGACTGAAGATTTTCTGTAATTGCACTTTGATGTTTTTCTCATTTATTTAAACAAATTTCTACATTTCTATTCGTTTCTTTGCTACTCTTTGCCATCAATTTTATCTCTGACTAATTTACACTTTCGAATTCCATATGATTTTNATTTTCGGAAAATGTCTCTCATTGAACTCATGCGTGCCCACCCTTGCTATATATATATAGTATTTATTAAAAAACTTGACTATGATTCATATTATGAATATATATTAAAATATTTTTTTACGGATGTCTAACAAAAAAATATAATAAACATTACAAGCTTTGTGATACCCCAGTGCAAATCCCAATAGTAGACTAGTTTCGAGCTTTTGGCTCTCATAAGTACTATGCAGGAGACGCGAAGATTTATTTATATATATAAATTCAAAATATATTTCTAAAATATAAATTTACAAAAATATAAATTCATAATACATTTCCAAAAAATTGTTTAAGAAATGGATTGGGGTCTCTGGAAACTTACATTTTGATAATGACACTCAATTAAAAAATAATTTCACGAATGAATTCTGTCGAGTTTTGAGAATTATCTACAACTTTTCTTGCTCTTACTACTTCTAGAGAAACTGATTGATTGAAAGAATATTTAGAATGGCAAAAGGTAGAATATATGTAACATGTAAGCAGTTTTCTGTAAGTTTGGTCGAATCATTGTCATTGGTTGAAATGTGCATGAGGACATCAGAAGATAAAACTATAAAATATTCTTTCCATAAAGTGGTTTTCGGGCAGCAAATGATTTTACAGCGAGTCAAAGTAAATAATTCATATGTAATTAGTAGAGATGAATATCTAAAGAATTTGAAAGTATTTATTACAACCTTGAAACCAGGAATATGAGTTTCATGAATGATATAAGTTTAAGAAATGAGATAAAGTTATGTTCAGATCCAAAGGAAATAGATTACTACAGCTAATGTACATTAGTCATAAAATTGATGCGATGCCATTCAGCAATCTACAGCTGAATTATAAAGGTAAAATAATCAGAAGAAATGCAAGACAGGTTAAAAGATTTTCAGGTTTAAAACAAAAAATGAAGATTTCTATCGATACTCCAATTATCAATGCAGAAACAGAAACCAAGAAGCTATGCTTAGAGAATAATTAAAAGATAGAAGTATCTGAAATCCCAGATTGAGTCAGAAGAAAACCAATAAAATACCAAGAATGATTGTTGTCGAAAGATGGTTGTATTTAAATAATATTAAAAAATTGTTAAAGTAATTTTATAAAAATTGTTTTTTTAATTGTGTATTATAATAAATATCATTTTAGAATGTTTACTTTTTGTCCTTGCATAACAATTAGGTAATATATGAAGACTAAAGGAAAATATAAGGCGAACCTTTAGAAGATGATTCCATCTCTATATTTACACCCATCTACTTCCTCAAGTATTTACTTGAAAGATTTTGTTACAATAAAATAAGAGTAAAGTAAAAATCGGAAGAAAATCAGTTCGGAGAATTTTGAAGAAGTTTCCAATTCATGTTTTGCAATACGTCTGTTGTGGCCTTTTCAACATTAGTATTGGATAATCATGAAGCAAGATGATTTCGATCAAAAAAATCATTTTCAATTAAATCTAATAACTGAGCACTATATTTAATCAGTATATCTTACAAGCATGAATTTGTGTATAAACACCATAAAGATTATGAAGAAAACTTTTGATTTCTAAATTTAAACGAGTGGGCCTTTTTTCTATTTTGGCACTTTACACCAAAATAGATTGATGTCGCTTTAATTTATAATTTTTTAAAATTTACTGTCGCTATGTAATGAAAACCTCAACTTTTAGACACTAGGCTTTTTTTATTATTTACTTTATGAAAACAAAGTTCATACCAGTGGCGTAGCCGAGGGGTGGGGGGGGGGGTCAACCCCCACCCCCCCCCCCCCCCCCATTTGATTTTTTTATGTATAAATAATTGTCAACGTCAAGTGCCTAAAAAACGAAAGCCACTAGTTTCCTTTATTTTATTTACTGTAAATGTAATACTGTGACATCTGTCTGTACTCTCAGTACACCCTCATTCGTACACACTTGAAATGATTGACCATAATATTAATAAATATTTTCCACCCCCCCCCCCTGTTCATAAATTCCTGGCTACGCCACTGGTTTATACTGAAGATTTTTTCCTAAAATTTGACATTATATTCAATTAAATGGCTCTTTTATTGTAATATATTTCAGCGAAAATGTGAATACTATTTGCCAAACGATAGTGTTAGAGAAAACAGATTTGGTGATATAACAGTTACTATTACTAATATACACTCAACAGAAGGATATACGGTTCGTCAATTGAGTATCAAGGTAAATATTTAATATTATAAAATAGATATTTAAAATGAAGTAAAAATATAAAGACAATTAACCTTAAATAAATCTTATAATTAAGAAAAATACGCGCAATGGATTTTAATATAAACTATAATAAACATTAGAATATAATAATTATTCAAAAAAATAAATTACTCAAAATCGCTTTTGTCAATGAAGATGAAGAAGGCTGTTGCTAAATGCATTAACCCCTTTCCTGCGTAAAATATAATATTACGTTTAAGCTTGATTTTCACAAAATGTGTTTGGAAATTACAAAAAAATTAACCTAATCTGAGGCGTGTTTCAAGAAATAAAAAGAAAAATATATCTTAGTTTGCCACACTTTACAATATTCCATAAACTATGATCAATAATTAATCCACGGTAAGTATTAAATTTTACAAATATCACAGGTAAGAGGTTAGCTATTTTAAAGATTCAAGATTAAATATGCCTGGGTGTAATTTGACTTATGTTTGTAAATCTGATGGTGAGGTAGAACAATAATAATGTGTGTAAAAATAATGAGCAAAATTTTGTGTTGGTATTGCTGAAATAGGAAGATTACAAAGATTATATGAAGGAAATAGGGAAGCAGTTTAACAATTAAATTAGAGAATTTTCTCTAATGTTTATTAATAAGTCTCAAATCCCGGTTGTACTGTGTTCAGATCTCGCTTATCAATTACGTGTTATGGCTACATTGCCGCATATATTGGGAAAACTTTCGGTTATCTCTGTACTCGAGTTCTTGAACAGGGCTGACCGGATTGAACAATAAGGGCTGTATAAATAAAATAGGTGTGTCTGCTTTAAAAATGTTATTAAAATATATTAATAATTATTGGTAACGAGTGATATGTGCAAAATGTATTAATTAAATATATTATTAATTTTGAAAGTTTTTAAATAGTTAATATGTTAAATTAAGGTTATATGGTATGTTGTTGTTCTCAAATGTATTGAAAGAATAAATTAATATGTTTAATAATTTTTTTTTAATTTTGAAATTTATGGATTGTTAATTAACATTAAAATTATTTTGGTGTGAATTAAATATATAATTTTATAATTTGTTTGATTGATCTATTATATCTATAATTTTTTCTAGCATACTTGATGGTGACAATATTACTGTCAAAATATATCGTAAAACGGATGTTTGAATTGCGCTTTCTAATAAACAAAAATATTATAATAATTTTATAATATAATATTAGTTTTATTTACGAATATAGTTTCCTTGCACTTTTTTGATTTTGAAATCTGAATTTATTTTGATGTCTCACGCAATTTTTTTGCAAAATTCGATTTCATTTGTTTTAATCAAATTTATTTTAATTTTCAGTTTGAAAATGAAACTTTACTATGTACACATTACTGGTTTACATCTTGGCCAGATCATGGATCACCAACACCAGAAACTACAACTTATCTATTATCTATGATTGAATCATTAGAATATTTCAAAAGAACTGGGACTGTTGATGATAAACTATGTGATAGTGAAAAGGAATCAGATTTTGTTAAGCCAGTTATTGTTCATTGCAGCGCCGGATTAGGAAGAACAGGATGTTTCATTGCATTATGTACAGGTTGTCTTCAGTTGCGCAATGAATCAGGTGTCGATGTTTTAGGAATAGTATCTCATATGCGATTAGATCGTGGTGGAATGATTAATAATAATGAACAATATGAATTTTTACACCGTGCCCTATTACAGTACGCTGATAATTATTGTTTACCATTATCAGTTTTGAGATCTTGTCCGCCCAATTCGGATGACACCCATGATCAGTCAGAGGTTGACACGGACATTATTAAATGATACATATTTTTATTACAACTTTGAGGAGTAATTTTTATAAAGTAATCTTTTCATTCTGTTGTACCAGATTGCTTAGTAGCAGTCTTCCATTTTTTCGGTTAATATGATGCAAAGTAAGAACAATTTTTAATCATTTCCATCACTTATGTCTTTCATATGCTAGTGTAGTGATATCCCTGTAATTGTTATATGTATTTCAACATTTAGATTAAGAAACGTGTAATTATTATTATTTTTATTAATATTATTATAATTATTATTATTATTATTATTATTATTATTATTATTATTATTATTATTATTATTATTATTATTATTATTATTATTATTATTATTAATTTTATTTTTATTATTATTATTATTATTATTATTATTATTATTATTATTATTATTATTAGTATTATTATTAAAATTATTACTAATGTATTATAAATTTTCTTGTAAATCTGATTTTATGCTTTATGTAATTTTGAATTTAGTATGAATTTGTTGAATAGAGTGAAATGATTTTGAGTGTTAACAGTTATTTTTGTGAATTTATTTTGTGATTTTGATAAATTAAAATCTATATTTTTCTATAAACTTTGGTTCATTATTTTTTATTTATGTTTGCTGCTATTCATAAATTTGAAATTACACCAGAAGTTAAAATGAATAATTTTAATTACAAAATTATAAGTAAAATCTTTTATTCTGTTCACCATTATATCTGTTGGGGTTGCAAAATTAAAACTATTTTATAAGGTTATAATTTCTAGTAAAGTAAAATATCTTGGAAACAGTTAACAAAAATGGCATTATTAAAATTGTAAGAGGTAGAATGCGAAATTACAGAAAATCAATAAATTATCAAATTTGAAAAACGGGTCAGATATAGATTATTCAATGTGACATAAAATCGTTAATTATTTAAGGAAAACTCAATTTTTGTAAAAAACAAGAAAAGTAATTAAAGTGGATTTTGGAAAACCATTATAATGACACCATGATTAATGGAAATCATCTTACTGTTTATGGTAATCAACAGAAAATGTTATATGAACTATTATTCTTTTAATTGTTCTTTAAAATCTTACACAAAGATAAATATTATTAATGATATTATATTAAATCAACCATACTCAACCCGTAACCCGCCAAGCTTTATGTGCAGCCCTAAACAGATTTATTATTAAGGAACATAATTTTAAAAATAAATCTGGCATTCTACATTTCGTATATCTTGAGATTCGTCTCAACTTTAATGCACAGCTAATGACGCCGGAGAGGATAAGAGATCTGTATATGAGTGTTGCAATTACACATGCTAAATTTTTTGCCAAAAAAACAAATACTTGACAGACAAGTACACGCCAAATAATTTTGCGTGTGGTGACATGTAAATGTTTGACAGTTCCAAATTTGAACGTGTTACAATGTTTTGGCTTTATTTCAAATAAATATTACGCGGAACACGGATAAAACAGCATTTATTGCTGTCTTATAAAGTATGGTTTTGTTATACACCTAATTCCGAAATATAAAAGTTTTTTAATACACGTTAATGCGTACATCAATTGTAGGTGATTTATCATTTGTGGGAAAATGAAGTTTGTAAGTTCATTTATTAAATTTTATAAAATCGCTTTCATGTTTTTTAATTTTAACTAAATTTTAAGGCTTGAATTTTGATTTTATATAATTATGAAATCATTATTCAAGTTATTAAATATTAGAGAAATTACTTTTAGATTAATCAGTTGATGTTTGGTACAGGGGCGGATTAAGTTTGCACGGGGCCTTTGGCTGCAATTCAAACTGGAGCCCGGTCCAGTCCAGCGTCCATATAAAATGATTGCTAGCAGCTAATGTAAGACTGTAACTTGTAAGGCAGAGTTAAGAAAAAATTAAATAGAAGTAAATTTAATTTATATAAAGTTAAATGAGTTCACACTTCATTAAAACATTTGTTATTAGACTATATATTTTAACCTAGAACCTACGCTTGCGAACTTTTCTCATGGCGAAGTTATCAATTATGTCAGTAACGCTAAGTGAGCTTACAATATCACTTTTGATGCTCATTAGAGAGAGCAGACTCAGCTTTTGTTGTCCCATGCAACTTCTAACTTCATTTTTTATTCTTTTTAACTTTGAAAATGATCTTTCTCCGCTGCAAACTTTGGTATATTGGATTTTCACCTTAATTTCAATGTTTTTGTTAAATTGTTTATGACAAATTCACACGTAATTTCTTTGATCTAAAATAAAAAAATCTTTATCATTCCTATTTATATTAAACTTGTCAATTGTTGATCAAGTCCTTCTCAAAGGATGGATTTTGTTTTCTAATTTGCAATGATTGATGAGTGAAATAATTTTTAATTTATTAATCAGTTAATTAATTAATTAATTAGTAATTTTTCGTTAAAGCATCCTATTCATTATTTATTATCAGTTTAAAAAAAGTTGATACTTATTAATTTTCTTCTCCTTTGGCACCAATTTTTAGTTTCTGTTGAGATATGTTAATTTTTACGTTTTCAATTCAATTAATTAATTTTTAATTAATTTGCACAAGTCAAATAAGTTGTTGTGTTTATTTTTATGAACAGCTTACCAGAAAACTACTAAGATCACGTAAATGCTAATTCTGGTGCACTTTCTATTTTCCAGTCAAAATTGTTTGATATGCCAATGGGTTTGTCAATATCATACTAATTAGGTACACCGAACAAATTGAAATGCAAAAAAATTAATTAAAAATGGAAAAAATTTAAAATCAATATTTTCTTTGGGGGCACAGATATGATCGGATAGTATATGCAAAGACAAGTACCAATACAATAATTTCAAATTCACTGGGGATACCTTGGTGAAGTTATTGTTAAAATATAAACTAATTAATTGATTAATTGATAAAAGAAAATCAGTTTAATTAAAAACAAAATCCGTGATTTTGACAGATATGGTTTCAGTCTGTCAAGCTAAAGTAAAATAATTAAATTTCATTAGATATTTTCAGCTCCCCGTAAATGAATAATTAAATTTGTGAATGATTGACGAGGATAGAATCCTATAAAAAGTGAAAACTTGTCACAATAGTCGAAGAGAGTAAACGACTAAACGAGTGTGAAAGTTAAAGTATAGTTATTCAGAAAGGAGTATTCTTCATCAGCTAAAATATATCCATTCAGATGGAGACAGTTTTCCTTAGGCTCATATGCCTTAGTATCAAGCAAAAACTTATATTTTGTCACGAAGAATTGGAATTATTGTGAGTTTATAGTACAGTTAAAACTTATTGTTTTGGGTTTGTTATTCTGATCAAGATTAAGAAAAGTTTGATCCTAAGCTCTATCTTAATGAAATGGAATACTGACTCAACAAATGTTTTTATTACTCAAAATGTTTGTCCCATTTGTGGCTTAGATATCTTAGGAGAAGTGACTCTTGAGAATCTATTGTGGGACTAGTGAATAAATAAAATTGACATTGAACAAGTTGCTGTTTCACCGATTCAGCAGAGGTGGATATTACAAAAGTTTGAACTTTCCGAACAGCCAACTGAACCAGGCATTGAAATTGAAGAAAGAATTGAATATGTAATAATAAAGTAAGAAAAAACATCGGAAATTGTCAATTAGGTTGGAGATAAGTATTTTTTAGAATAGTTTGATAGAACCATGGGGTATTAAGAGTAAATAGTTAAAATACATCCAAAGGTAGTAAGAACTTTAGTATTTCAATAAAATGTTACTTCGCAGCTCAAAGAATGAATTCATTGAAGGAGTAAAACGTTTGATATAGAATAGTAAAATAAACTGTCCATCTTCCAACGGCGCTCATTCAGGAGAATAATGCAAAGGTAAACCCAGGATCAGACAATCAAATTATCAAATTATATTTATAATTAATAAAGAAAGATTTTCAATGCTTACTTTGGACTATTATCTATTCGAATGTATTATTTCAGTAAATTTCAAGTGGTTTTAAAATTATTAACGGTGCAATTTTTTCTAAATCCTTTCTAGCCATAATTCTCAGATGGAAAAATTATTAATATTTATTTAGGATAAAATGTTCCAAATATGTGACCAGAAGTATGAGTTAAAGGAGTCCTTAACCATATTTTTATATCTAGCACATGTTTGGCAATTATTAAAGTAATCATTTGTCATTTAGAATTCGAGCCAAAAAATATATTAAACATAACAAATTGTTGGAGAAATAATGTTTTCATATTTTGAGCAATTCATCATAATTTATTTATTCATCACACATTACAATCATACATTAACAATTATGAATATACAAATTAAATATAATTAATAATTAAATAAGTATAAAAATATTCTCTCAACGGTAGCGATGATAATTTTTTGGCAAAAATTTACAATATTTCATAAGTAACTGTAAAAATAAAAAATAGAGGTGCATATGAGTTAATTATTTTTAATTACTTTAAAATATCAACTACCATAATAATATCGAAATTTTAAAAAATAAATTTATATAATTTAAATAATTTCAATTTATTTTTGACATTTTCTATTTTTGAATTTGTAATTAAATATTATTATTTAACTACCATTCGATTCATTAATTTATTCGCTATTGTTTTTGCATTTGAAATTCAGCACCAGTTTTGTCTTTGATATTTTAGTAATTTTGTACGGCAACAAAAAATATTTTCTATAAATACGATCGGTTTTGTTTGAATTACGCAGAATGATTTTAACGGCAATTTTCCTAGCTTATTTTTTGGTTAACAATTTCTGTTGTGCCAATGGAAATATAAGGGATTTTATGAAAAATGGTATGAGTGTAAAAAATAATTTATAAATAATTAATTTTTGTGTAGAGAATTTTTCTGATTACAAAACCATTATTAACGAGAAAAGAGGCTGGAACATGAGAAGCTTATGCGATAATTACAGACAATTTCGGCCAACTTCAATCGTTTCAAAGTGCTGTTGTAATGCTTGCAGACAAAGTGAAATCGAATTGTATTGCGGCATTAACAGACATTTTATTTTCTAAGTTATTTACTTGATACAAAGAAATAATAAATTTTAATTGTATTAATTTTAATTGAATTTATTTACATAATCAATCAAGTTAATAATGGAATTTTAATTTCTTTCATTACAATCATACATTTGTAAAATTTTCCACAATGGTTAGATTTCTGGGTTTTAATTATTTTTCTAAGATTAATTAAACAATGTTAAAATTGTAATTTTAAACAAATTTTTAAATTATTTGGTCTTTAGAACTTTTACTAAAATCAGTAATATAAATAAACTTAAATTTTTTTTTATAGAGGTTAGGTAAGGAGTAGAAAAAATAATGAAACACAATTATAACGATTTATATTTAACAAGTATATGATTAATAATCACATGTATATAATATATGATATACAGTTTAAATACAATAAATAAATATAATTTTAATTATTTTCAAAAACTAAAAATTTTAAATTAAATTCTTAATAATAACTAATTAATTTACAATGCTATGTTGAAAAAAGTCACTATTGTGAAAGGTTTATTTTAATAATTTATTATTTTGACTAAAAATTTAAATATTGAGTTGAAATATAATTATTAAATTTGGGTACGTTTAAAAAAATTTGTAAATTCTTTGCGTTTGGTATTTAAATTCAACTAAATGTTAATTTTTTGATAGTTTGACGTTTGTTTTATTCAATGTTTTTATTCAAAGAGGTCAGTGTTATAAATATTTCATTATATTTAAATTACCAACTGTTCACATTTTTACCGCCTCCAAAGTTTAAATCTTTTTATAGGCTCTACAATATTTTTTCAAAATTTTTATTTATTTTCCTAACCAAAAAATTGAATTCAACATGATTTTTTATTTAGAATATTCTACTGGGAATTTCTGTGAATATTTGATTAAGAACTTGTAAATTTAAAACGCTATTTAGTACATAAAAAATTACAAGCTGAAAATGGATTTCGATCATTTGTAGGTCTCTTTTCAAAATGAGCATCCTCGAATAGTCGAATAACAAGCAAAACTTTTATCAAATTTGGATTCTTCTCATCTTTGTGAAATCAAATTCTCGGTGCTTATAGAATTGTAAGACAAAATGTTTATTAACAGTCAAATCTCGTTCAAATAAAAGTTTTCCGTAGAAACAAGTCATCCAAGGAAATCACACACTTTTTTTGTTTTTAGTGTAATAAAATTTCTGTGCATACAATTAACTAAATCAGTAAATAAATACTTTTATTACAAATAATGTTTTTTTATTGCGTCACTAGTCAAAAAGTTCGGAAAACTTTGCATAAAGATATATTTACAAGGTCTTGGGTTTTATGTCATTTCAAAATTAAAATAAATAACGTCCAATGTACGGTTATTTTAAATTTTTGCATAATTTAATGAAATAAACAAAATGTGAATATAAAGAAGTTTATAGTGTTTTAAGAGTTTCATTCATTTTCCCGAGTCTAAAAAAAGCCTTTGGTTTCTATATCTAAAGAGTATATATCTAAAGAGTAAGCAATTCTGGCATATATGGGAATAGTAGAGTGAAGAAAACTAACTTTGTGAAAAAGATAAACTAGTTTAATTCTCTTTTTACGTCAGTGTTAACTTTGTGTTACTTATTCTTATGTTGTATGGTTTGAAATAAATATCAAGTTGATCATATACTAAGGGGTTTTTGAGCATATTTTAGGCTTATTCAGCTGTCCTGGATTAAAATAACCAACTTTTTACAGAAAATAAAATTTCCATATTATGATTAAATGCTGATGTCCTGAAACTGTTTTTGGAAATTACTAGACTTTGAATCTTTATTTTATTTAAATAAAATTAATTTGCCCTTTTTGCTCCATTTCCAAAAATCAGGACATTTTATTTTTAGACAAAGAAAACGATTTTTTTCTGTAAAATCTCCATTAATGTGCCAAATTTCAGATATTCATTTATTCAATTTTGTAAATTTAGCTTGCAAATAATCATTTTATTTTTTTCATAAAAAATTTCAATATTACAAATAAAAATAATCACATTAGCATTTTCTTGTAGTTCTTCCCTGTGAGATTTTTAGACTCATTTTTAAGGGAACTTTGTGTTTTATTTAATTCAGAAAAACTTTAAAATAATTTGTTTATTTGTTGAAAAAAAATAAATTATTCAAAAATAATATTTAACTTAAGATTGTAAATTTTTTAGTTTTTTATTATTTATTTTCAAAAAATATGGATAAAAAGAATGAGACTTATATCATATTTTTTTTTATTTTTGAACTTGAAATTTATAATTATTTTTATTTAATTCTTCGTCTTATAATTTTTGATATTTGTTTATACTGAGATTCTTTTCGAAATTTTAACATTGTAACTATCAATATTAATGAAACCAGTATTGTTAAAACAAACTATCTAATTATTACAATAATGAAAATTTTACATATATTGTTTATTGCAACCGCAATTTATACGTATCAGTTATTATTAATTATTATTACCATTTCCAAATCCAATCTAATATAAGCAAAAAATGCGTACGTTGTACGTTACTTGTACATTCACATATTAGTGGCATGTAGTCAGAACCCTGAGACTGTAGTGACATACAACTAATTCGAATAAAGATTGTATTCAAAAGAACATTGAAATAAATAATTGATATATCTGTTCCAATAGCCAATGTATGAACGAAAGCACCAACACTTGATCTGACAATTGTATGGAGATTGTTGAAGATCTTGACCATCCATCAGAGAGGTCATAGCTAATAAAATGAAGGCTTCAGTTTCTTGAATGTCTGGCATATTTGCTTTATTGTTTCTGACGAGATTTAATGATTGGGAAGTTGAATGTTTCATTGTTTCTTTTTATATTGAATTTTGATTTTCGAGAAAAAGTGAATATTATTTAAACAATGGTTTTAATTTGATTTTAATTTAATTAATTTAATAATATATTTTAAGTTCAATTATTAAATTAATAAAAGTAGGAGTCAGAGGCACTTCAATATAAAATAAGTTCCATGATAGATGATTGTAATATTTTGATTTAGTTGCTCGTTGATTTATTTTTTAAATAACAAAAAAATGACTTAGAAATTGTGTAATTATAGCAGATTTAATTTCGAGATAGTGTAACTAGTTTGATATCATCTGGATTGCCTGATTTATTCGAAAATAAGACCACTACCTAATAACTTAATTTTGTAATATTGAAATGTTATTATGCGTTAAATGAATTGATTAACTTTACAATTGTAAATTTTTATAATATAAAACTAAAATATATAATATCCATGGGGAAAAAAATAATCATATACTAATATTATAAATACTTAAAAATCTTCGCGAAAATGCAGAAAATATTTCTTAAACTGCAATGAAGATTGGCATTACCAACAAAATGCTCAAAGAATGGAAAAGAAAAGAGGATGTTCATTTCTCATCAGGATCCAAAACGACTATTATTTTGTATTTGATCTGGCTTTAAGTCATTCTCACAAGAATTGGAAAATTAGGTGAATGTTTAAAAAACAAAAGAAAAATTAATAAAAAAGAAAGATTTCGTATAATACTCTTCGAGAAAAAGCACTAGAATTAATTGATGATTTAAATTTAGATTTAAAGGCAAGTAATTTTTCGATTTGGGGATTGATGGTTAAAAATAAATTTCCAACCAGAAAAATTACAAGTTTGACACAAGAAATAATAGGCCCCATTTCTGTGAATTAATGACAAATACAGTCATATTTTGATATGATTGGATTGAAATGTGTTGGTGAATGCATCAATGATTTACTATATGGAAGAAACACCGATGCATATTGAGATGATGAATTCTAGAACAATCTTATTTAAAGGAGAAAAACACTGAAGTTCTAAGCTCAGAACATCAACAAAGAAGGTTTAAATTTGTCTTAACTGCTTCTTGAACAGGATAGATCTGTAAAACATTAAAAACTTTAAAGTGTCATATTCCATCAAATATTCATGTGATTTCATAAAAATCTGAGACAATAGATAAGGAAATAATAAAAATATGGTTAAGTTCTCATTGTGTTTAGTTACTAAACAATAACAATAACGATCCTATAATAATATCCCCTAAAACTACCTATTTATTCAATCTTTATAGTTTATTCAATTTCTTTTACATAATAAATACTCATTTATAAAAATACCCTATATTTATGTATTCGAAAATAAGACCAAGTTTATCTTTGAATAAATCCGGTACTCCATGAATCTTTTTAATCCGTTTCTGAATAACTCCTTGGTAATTAGATTTTCTATCATTTTTTATTCAGATATTTATGACTTATTAGCCACCGAACTTTACAAACAGTAGTGAGTTGTAGTTATAAATTTCCCATTCATATATTGAAAATGTTTATATTTATTTTTATTAAATTTTAATGCATAATTTTGTTCAAATCAGAGAGAAATTATTAATTTGCATTTGGGTCAAGCTGGTGTTCAAATTGGCAATGCGGTTTGGGAACTTTTGTGCATAGAGCATGGAGTTGATCATGATGGATTCATCAGCCAAAATACTAGAAAAAATGAAAGTTTAGAACCATTTTTCGCTGTTTCTTCAACAGAAAAGTTAACACCAAAAACTATTTTTATAGATTTAGAACCAATTGTTATAGGTATGAAATTAAAATTTACGTATAATATCTTTTCTCATGTTTATTAGAAGATTAAATTAAACTTAAAATTTTATAACGTAAAACCAATAATTAAGAATTGTTTTACAATAATTTTAACCATTTTTTTAATAAAAGTATATATTTCAGTAATACCTTGCAGATGATTAGCAATGTCAATTTATATAATAAAATATTTATCCATATAAAATAATATATTTAATCAAGGTTGGACCGATATAGCACCTAGGCCCTAGGATATATAACACTAATAAATTATTGTTATTGATTCAATTATTATTATTATTATTATTATTATTATTATTATTATTATTTTTATTATTTTTAATAATAAAAAATAATTAATTAATTAATTTCGTATTGCTATCTGATATTATTTTCTTTAATCGCAACTCATGTGTTATCTTTATTATTCACCTTTTGGAGAAGTAATTCAATTCTCTTTTCTTTAATTAAATGCTATTATTTTTAGTTTAATATAATTTCCAAATTATAAATGTGGTTATACATATAATTTATTTTTCCATCATGATATATATGAAGAAATTTATATTCATCTTTTTTCAGCTATAAATTAGTTGAAAAAGCAGTGTTGAAAATGTCTGCACAATAGAAAAAATATTGACTTCTAGTCAAAGAATAAATCAGTGTCTGCCAGGATAATTTTAATCTACAATTGAAAAAATTAGCCAACAAGCATAAAGATAGGAAAACTACCATATATAAGACAAAGTACGTGTGGGCGTGTTTGTATCTGAGAGTGAATATACAAATTGCTCGTTTGCGAGATTCTAGTTTACTGTTTATACGTGTCTGTTTGCCTAATTTGTAGCCGTGTTTTGACAAAATATTTTCTCATCATCAATCGCATCCTTCTCATTAATAATATTATCTCTTCATATTTTCTATATAAGTGCAGTATATCTCAATAAATTAATATAAGGATTTTTGTTATTACTACACTAAAGAATTTGTATATTTTTGTTTATATTGATAAGTTATGTTTAATTTTTCCGATATTTTTTATTTAGTGTGCCGCAAAACAAAAGGTCGTTTCTTAATGTACAGCGAACGAAAATGTTTGGCAGACATTGAACTAAATGAAGATCAATGAAACTCTAAATGAAAAAAAACCAATCAATGATGAAAAATAGAAAAATGATTGATTTTTTTCTATTACTTTTTTATGATAAAATAGGGCTATTAACGAGGTTTTAGAATCATTAGATTATAAAGATTAGAAATAAGAAACTAAGGTGAAATAGAAAGAAATTTTAGGTACACAATAATGTTTATTATTTATAATGTGGGTATAAGAATCATGAAAATTAATTACATACTTTAAAAATCTATATAAAATATTCGTGTTAAAAATATTTTGTATTTTTGTTTTGTGGATTATGACACAACATAATATTTTTACTATGATATTCCGAAATTTCTGATTGGATAGCAATTGATAAAAGCTGTGTCGAAAATGTGACGGTATATAACAGTGGTGGCCAACCAAATCAATCGAAGGGCCAAATTTTCGGAAAAATACTATCACTGGCCACAATAAATTCATTTAAATAAATATAACTCGTTTTTACGATTCAAGTAAACTTAGAATCAATTTTTTAAATTAAAAACATGCTTAATTCGAATATGAATTCTAAAAAAGACAATTATTGATTTGATGTTTAAAATTGTGTCCGGGCCACATCAAAACGCTTCGCGGGCCACCGGTTGGCCATGGCTGGTATATATTGTCATTGAACAACTAAAATTGAACAACTATTTTCGGTCAATCTTGAAAAATAAGAAATATTTTATTTTCACAAACAAATGTACCCAGTTTTAAAAACTGATAATAATTTATCCAGAATTCTCGTTTTTCTAATTCACATTAACTCACTGGGCCATTACTAAGGAAGTTTAATGTTTAAAATATATGATAAAATTAGGGAAAAGTGTTTATGTATTTTTATTTATTGTTAGATCACATTTAAATATTCATATACATATGTAGTTAAATTTATAAATTTTCAGATGAAATAAGGAGCGGTTCTTACAGAAATCTCTTTCATCCAAATCGCCTTATAACAGGTGCGGAAGATGCTTCTAACAATTTTGCAAGGGGATTTTTTACAATTGGTAAATTATTAATTGCCACAGTAAACAAAGAAATTCGCAAATTAGTAGAAATCTGTGATCATGTTCATGCGATAATGCTATTTCGATCTTTAGGCGGAGGAACAGGTTCAGGATTTACTTCATCTGTCTTTGACTTTTTGGCTGAATATCCCAAAACCAGTAAATTAGAAATTATTGTATATCCATCATCTACACAACAATCTTCAACAGTAGAACCTTATAACAGTTTATTAGCTCAACATTTTGCAATGGAAGAAATAGATATTGGGATACTTGTTGAGAATGAATCATTATATTCAATTAGTTTCAAGAAGCTAAAACAAGTATATATACCATACATAGCAATTAATCGAATAGTTGCACAAATTTGTAGTAATATGACAGCATCTTTGCGGTTTGAAAATACAGTTACTTCAGACTTATCCATTCTTCAAAACAATATTGTCCCATACCCAAGAATACATTTTCCGATGTGTAGTTATTCACCAATTGTTCCAGAAAATGTAAGAAATCATGAATCTTTATCTGTGTCTGAAATTACACAATCCCTCTTTGACAGTGATAATCAGTTAATTTCTATTGACCATTCATTTGGAAAATTGATGTCATGCTCCATTAATTACAGAGGAAATGTTAGTCCATCAGAAATTTATAAAGCCTTAACTAAGATTAAAAATAACAAATTAATTCAATTTGTTGATTGGTGTCCAACTGGTTTCAAAGTGGGAATTAATCTTTGCCCACCTAGTACTGTGCCTGAAAGTGGCATGGCTTCTGTGCCAAGAAATGGCATTTTATTAACAAATACATCTGCTATTGGAAAGGTTTGGGAAAGATTGACTAATAAGTTTTCTCATCTTTATTCTAAAAGAGCTTTCATTCATTGGTTTGTTGAAGAAGGCTTAGAAGAATGCGAATTCACAGAAGCGATGAACAATATAAGCTCATTGGTAAAAGATTATGAGGAAATTATCGTGGAAACAAACACAACAAATGCTTCGAATATCGTTCAAGTTGAAAGTAACCGATCAAACCAGTCGAATAAATCTGAAACCCCCAAATCCAATCCAAAAAAACGAGACATGTTTGCATTTAGAAAACTTATGGAAAAGAAAAGAAAAGAAAAAATTACAACAATAAAAAAAAATGATTGCAAAATTAAGCAGTGGGGAAACAAAGAAGAAAAATTATTTGAAATTCTTAAAAAGTCCTTTCGAACTAAAGAAAACAATTTTAAAATATCTTCCAATAATAATAAAGTTCTGAAAATAAAATGTCAAAAAGTGACGAAAAAAATTTCATAAAAGTTGCCAATAAAATAGAATTTAAAATAAAATAAAAACAAATCTGAAACTAGAAATGGAATGTCTGTTAGCCATTCCAAAATTTCTCTGTTTTTAAGTGAAATATGAATCTAGTTTTTTAAAAATTATTCAAATGAATATGTTAAAAATAAAACTTTATTTAAATTCGAAATAAAATTAAAACATTTTGTGTGAGAAAATAATATCGCAATTTTAAAGTTCTGATTATTAAAGATGAATAAAAAGCAATTTTCTCAAAGGTTTTTTAAGTTTTTTTTAAAGTATTTTTATTTTAAATTTTATTAAATTTAATAAATATTTTCTTATTTCTAAATTTAAGCATTCAGCAAACTCACATTCGTAGCATTGGAATAGGCAGCGAGAAAATTCAGTGAAATTTGACAGTTTTCACGTTTTTGTAAAATTAATTGCGACCCATTGAAATCATAACTTTTACGAGTATACTTTTCAAAAAATGGACTTAAAATCTTTTTATTAACTAGAGATTTGAAGATCTTAAAATGACATACAGAAAAAAATATTAGAATTATTTTACCTGTGAACATTACGCGGAAATTCTTTTTTAAACATTTAATTTATTATTGTTAAAAAGATCTAATGAAGTGACTATTTCCTCAACTGATCTTTTATTCTTGAAAGTGTGAATAATGATTTTATATATTTCAGATTTCTCATAATTTTGAATTGTTTTTACATGTATACATATATAATGTCACCATTTATGTTTACCTTTGAAATTTATTAATTTTCCTTTAATTTACTAATACAATTGTTATTTATTAAACACGGTTTCCATTTATTTAACAATACACGATAATAAAACATTCATGTCTGTCATATTTGAATTTATAACAGTCCATATAAGCAATGCAAGCATTGCTTGCACTTCAGTTTTGAGAAATTCTATATTTTAAATTTTTAATATCTTTTAAAAAGAACTTTTGGCTACTAAAGACAATTTTTATGAATTAGTAATTAAAGAATTTTGTAGAAAAACAAGAAGAATTGAGTTTTTATATAAATAAATTTTTTTTTGTTATTGCTTTCACAAAATTTTTGAGTACGAGCTGTCACTGATTTATAATTAACATTTTTTAACATCATTTTAACAATATATTATTATTCATTTAGGGCTATCGAGTTGATGACAATATTTGTAAATTCAAACTCTTACTCTGACTCCAGGTTGTGTTAATTAATTCACAATTCAACACTCTCGAACCACACGGAATTGTACAAATTTCAGTTACAAACCATAAACCAATTTATCTCACAGAGCTTATTTCGACACTACGTGAAGAATAGCCCTTTCTGTAATCACAACAATAATCACTAGCCGTCAACTACTCAATTACAGGATAGCTTGATCGATTGTTCTATTTGCTTTGACCACCCAATTTATTTACTCCACTTTTACTTTATATTCAATTTTATAAAAGATTCTCGTCACTTCTCTTTTCACTCTGTTTTGATTTCTCCTTTTTAACTCTACGTCTCTAATTTCGTTTCGTTTTGTTCTTAATTTCGTTCTAAGTTTATTCTCTAATTTTGTTCTGATTCTGTGTCCAATAGTTTTCCTTTATATAGTTTGCTTCCCTTGTGGCACTCCGAATAATCAAGTGTTTTTCCATTTTCTTTCTCCTGCTTTCCCAACTGTTTCATTTGTTTTTACCTTTTTCTTTTTTTGTTTGACCGCCTTCTCATATCACTTACGTTATCACTGGCAAGCTGTCGAGATAAGGATATTGTTGTTTTCCTTTTTCCTTATTTCAAAATTCCTTTTCATTTTTGTACTAATTAATTAGTACTGACCTTGGTTTTTATTTTCATGTTTAATTCCTTTTATTTCCTTTATCTTTCTCATTTTTAATTTCTTTTTACTTCCGTTTTCTTTTCTGAGTTCCCATAGATCGTCCCGTTTGTCATGACGATCTTCCTCCAGGTAATTTATTTATTTATTATGTTATTTTCATTTATGTATCCTCAACATTTATATTTTTTCTTAATATTTTCTTTTTTAACCGTTTCAAGATTACTGGTTACTCTTGCTAGCATAATCACATAAAAAAATTCCGAAAATATTACTTATCGAAAACATTTAACCCTTAAATACCCCTCGTATATTAAAAGATACAACCGTTAAAATCTATATTTCTATGTAAATATTCAAAACTTCCCGCCCAAACCAATTTTATGAAGCGCAGATAACTTTATTCTATTTTGAAATGTCATATATGATGTAATCGTAGTTTTAGTATTCGAAGAAGTCTTGGGTATTTAAGGGTTAAGAGCTTTAAAAATTAAGAGCTTTAAAAACAGCCTAGCTAGTTCATAAAGCATTATTTTAAAAAAGACTATAAAATGTAAATTTAATGAAAAATATAACTTTCAAATTACCATCTACCAATAATATTTATCTTTTTTGAACATAATTTAAGACAGTTAGCGAAAACTTAAAAGTTGTTAGTTATTTAGCCCTAGATTATGAACTTAAAAATCCTCTTATTACTCATTTCTTGACAATAAGCCGACTGAAATGTAATTATTCCGAATTCAACCGGCGTTGATATAATTTTGGAACATGGCTCTCATATAATGTGGCATTTCTATGGCGTCTAACATCCTGAATATACGAGGGTTACAAAAAGCCTTCGTGTTACTATAATTAGTATCAAAATATTATAACAAGCTATAAAGAAGGAAAGTTATTTCTCAATAAATTAATCAAGTATCTATAGTTTAAAAGATTCAATGAAGAAGTTTTTATTACAAAAATCACAAAATTCATTTAGTTCTTATTTTCAATTTTTTTGGCGCCTCTTTTAAACAGAAATTGATAATTTCATCTTCGATTTTCAAATGATCAACCGACTCAATAAGCTCCGAGTTTTTATATGCTTTTATTTGAGATATCAAAGCTTTTCGAGCTGTTTGAAAGAGTTCCGATTTCGGAGGTAGCTGTTCAAAGAAATTCTAAAAAGGAAACCATTCGAAAATGAAAGCAGTGAGTGCGATTAAAACATACGTTGATTTCATGCAAATGCGGTGTTTCAAATTCTATCATGCTTTTCGAAACCGAACTTAAACAAGACAAGACTTTCTTGGATTCATCCGGCCTTAACAGCAGAATCGCGGTACCCTCAAGACCATTTCTAGCAGTGCGGCCAACACGGTGAATATAAGCAGTAGAATCGGCAGGAATATCAAATTGGACAATCAAGCTCACATCTGGGATATCCATTCCTCGCGCTACGACATCAGTGCATAATAAAATTCCCGATTTCTGGTTGTTAAATGACAATAAATTAGACATTCTGGTGTCGCTGGTGAGATTCGAGTGCAACATCAATAATGATTTATTATTTATATTAAGCAGACTCAAAAAACTATAATAAAATTCCACTTCGGCACAGGAGCTGAAAAAAATCATCACCTAAATTATTAATTTTTTATTAAATACTGTATATGAGTTTTCAGATGAAAATGAAATAAAAAAATGGAAAAAAACCAGATAAAAATATTCAATTTAATCATAACTAAATTATACCTTTTTGTCTTTGATTTCTTTGACAAGACTATAAAGAAACATAATCCGTTTAGATGAAGATAAAATTACATATCCCTCGATTAAATTATCAGCTGTTGCATTTTTATTTACATTTTTGCCAGATTTCAAATTAATATTTATACTAACAAAACTTGGAGACAGTGTAGAAATATCTTCAATTGATGCAGAATTAAGATCCAAAGTAGCAGATAAGACCATTGTCTGTCGTTTGGGAGGTAGATTATCAAGGATTTTTGAAATAGTGGATTTAAAACTATCTTCTAATAGACGATCAGCTTCATCGAGAACAAGAAATTTCAAATTATGATAACGAAAATATTCAACATTTTCTTTTTCTTTCGTTTCCAATGAGCATTTCATATGCCGTAAAAGTGCACCAGGAGTGCAAAATAAAACAGTGCAACCCAAAGCAAGTTTTGCTTTTTGATCTTTATTAATATCATCACTATGAATCATTTCATATTTTACATTGCAAAACTGAGACAATTGGCTGAATATAGAACAAACTTGAATGCATAATTCTTTTGTCGGAACTAATACTATAGCACAAGTTCCATGGTAATTTCGAAATCGAAATTTTAGAACTAGATTTAGTAAAGGAATCAAATATGCCAACGTTTTACCACTTCCAGTTTTTTCTGATGCTATAATATCTTTAAAATTTAGAGCATGCGGTAAAATCTTTGCTTGAATTTCCGTGGCGTGAATAAAATTCATAGTATCCAAAGCTTTTAAAATTAATTCATTTATTTCAAAGTTTCTAAATTTGGTTTTAATCATTTTTTTGTGGCAATTGACAGGTATTTATTAATTCATTGTGCTTAAGATGCTTAATAACTGCCAATTTACGGATTTTATTTTTTGCTTTTTTATCTTTACAAAAAACTTTCATATTAAATTCGTTAAAAAGTTTGAACGTTAAGTAAAAGAGATAAAACTAATATTATACAAACAAAATTACTTAGTTAAAATCTATTTAAAAATCAAATCATTTTGAAATTTGCTTTTCAACATTGATAATATTTAAATTTTAAATGAATATTAAAAAATTAATGAAATATTTCTTAGATTAAAAATTTAATTTGATAAAATTATATTTGTCAAATTTAGGAATATTTTGTAATTTACAATTAAAACGCTGAAAAACTGATTGTCAAAAACTTAAGTAAACTTTGAATGGTATTTGTTGGGCCAAAAACAAAGGGCATTCGCGATTTATTTTATTAAGACTAAAACATATACATATGCACAGACACCAAAATGGAATTAAAATGACTTTTGTGGGATTTTGGCTGCTAATCTACATTCGTCTCCATGGTTATAAACAATTTTGGGCAAAAGCTAAGGACAATTCGATTTATTTTAGTTAAACCGCAATGCATACATACACATTAATTAAAATACTCCATCAACACCAAATAATACAAAGTAAAATAAAACATTTCAGAAAATAACAAAAAAAAATTGTTGAGGTTCCTAGAATACCAAGTTGGTATCTTAGAAAAATAAAAAAGATAACACTGATTCGTAAATTTTATTTAATATAACAATTACAAAGATAAAATACAATAAATATTATACTTTCAATATATATTATGTGTGTATGCGTGTGTGGAATTGGATGTGTTTTCTGAGGTCAATTTACTCTATTTTTTCTTGCAATAGTCGATATCAACTATGAAAATCTTCTTGAGCTAAGAATATTTTGGTGATTTGACTAAACATTCCCTAAGATATATACCAAATTTACAATTACATAGTATTTCAATTTTAGGACTGTTAACACTTGCCCATTTTCTAACAAAATAATACAAATTTAATTAAAATTAATGAAAAGCATTAAATAACACTAAAATTTAATTTGAAAATTTGAATTGAAATCCTGGAATTTTAGAATTTAATCAATATTAAGAAAAGGACAAAACTTGGAACAACGATTTTAATAAAAATATTTTTAGACAAAAATAAAATCATAAGAAAATTTGAAAACAAATTAAATTATTCGATTGTCCCACATTAAATTGATAATTCAAATGATTGGAAATAATTTTATGAAACAAAATTAATAATATAAATAAATACTTAAAAGTAAATCTATAAATATTATAAATCAATGAGATATTTAAAATCAAAATTCAAAAATGAAGATGGCAATAAGTTTTGTTTTAATTTTCTAAATAACTTTTATAATTATAAAGTGATAATTTCTTGGCATCTGTTATTTAAAACAATAAAGTGATAATTTAAGCCTTTTGCTGCAAATAATGTATTTAAATGAAAAAAGACATTGTTCGCGGCAAAAGGCTTAAATTAACTATTATAATTATTGTTATTATTACTTTTATTATTATTTTTATTATTATTCTAAATAAAAGTTAACCATTAAAACAACCTTTTAACTTTTAAATCGACTTTAATGACCTTACATCGACCTTGATCTTTAAACGACTTTAACCCTATATAACGCTGACCTATAAACCATTATATAATTGTTAAATCATACAGGGGGTTGATTTGTACGCAGAATTGACATAGCATACTACTCTTCAACTTTTGTCGCTAAACATTTGATACTACTGAGAGAAATTTCATGGCTCAAAAACTGAACTTGAAAATTTTTAAATTGACATATTTCACAATTAAGTTTAAACTAACTGATTCAAGAATATTGGTGATAATTCAAATGTGTTGTGCTCATACTTCGAGTTTGATGCCACAGTAATATCTTCCAAATATAATATGAAACAAAAAAAATATTTTATCCACTGTTCTTTAATTCAATTGCACTGTTAATCTTCTTCTTATCTCAATAAATTATTTTTATATAACATTTAGTTTGTTGTCGGAAATTGAATAACTCATCGATAATATTTCAGTAATTAGTTGGGTATATTGTAATTGGTCGGTGATTATTAAATGCCAATCACTAATCTGACTCCGGGGACACAAGTTCAAGGACACAATCTAAATAGAGGGACCAGGTGAAATCGGGCACAGGCCTTCCATCGGCAGTCCGTTGACCCAAGTTAGTACTGAGTAATTATAGTATGCCAAGCATGCTCACTTTTTGCCAGTACTCAAACCCTGATGCAGTACCAACGTTAACCGTTCAATGGGTATCAAGTAGTCGAATTCTAATTGTATTCTGGGTTACGCTGGAAACAGCAGTGACAAGGGTAAAATGTTGGGTTTATCTGTAACCCACCAATATATATATATATATATATATATATATATATCTATATATATATATATATATTATATATATATATATATATATATATATATATATATATATATATATATATAGATTTGTTTTTTTATTGATTTTCTTCTGTTCCCTTCTCATTTTTCAATATTTTTCTTTCCCTCCTATATCACTGAGTTTCAGAAGAATGCTCCATTCATTTATCATCATTTCCCCCAATCATTTTACGCCTTTAATTTTTATTTTATAATTTAAGTATCCTCATCAAATTAGTTTATCCATCCTGCGAATCAACTGTTGGGTTATTGGGTTGGTGGTAAAATTAAAATACTCCAAGTGTATCTTTGACTGACCCACAAATAACACTTGACAACAGAAATCTTTATTGATAATCACAAATAAACTTTCATTTGACACTGACAATAATTCAACACAATGCTTATTACAACACTCGGTGAGGAATAGCACTTTTTGTATAACACCGGATTAAAAGATCACAAATTACTGATTGGTTTCTAAACTGGGATTTTGAGCTGGTTGTTTTCTTTGACCTTCTTCACAAGTTTATTGAAATAATTAAGTAACTTCTTTTCGTTTAACTTTCCAACCAATTCTTTGATTCAAATCTTCTCCAGTACGTTTTATTCACAATTCTTTTCACAATCGTTTATCCAACAACGTTTCGTCCGACGTTGTCTAATTTTCTCCAATACTTTTATCTCTCAAATTATATCTATACGTATCTCTCAAATTGTCTCACAAATTGTCTCACAAATTGTCTCTCGAATATGCGTCACTTCTTGTCTCTAATTCTGTCTCTAAATTTGTTCTCTCTTATATAGTTTGCTTCTCTTGTGACACTTCAGATAATCAAGAATTTTTCCATTTTCTTTCTCATGCTTTCCCAACTGTTTCATTTAAAAAAAAAATTAATTAGTACTGACCATTGTTTTTGTTTTCCTGTTTGATTTTTTTTGTTTCATTCCTCTTTCTCATTTCTTTTTACTTCCGTCTTCTTTTCTAAATTTCCATAGTTCGCCCCGTTTGTCATGACGATCTTCCCCCAGGTAATTTACTTATTTATTATGCTATTTATCATTTAGGTATCCTCAATAATACTAATCGCACCATTTCTGGAAGCACTCACAAGGATTTTTTCTTAATAATTTACAACTCTTTAATTCCAGTATCTTCCTATTACCACAGTCATTTTTATGATGGCTGTAACTGTTTATGATTAGGTTATTTGTAAGTAGGTGCATCTAACACAACTATTTTCTATTTTTAACAATTTGAAATTATGAATGATTTATACTTTTCATAACTTTGTTCAGCTGACAACTATATTGGAATACTGATTGCAATATCTTAGGAAAGCAAATATTTCACAGTACCATTCTTTATTCCAGTAAGGATGAATTATAATTTCAATTGTTGGAACCATAATCTTGAAGATTTATGGTAGGAAAAAGAGGCTTTGTTGATATCCTATGTATCCATGCGTTGACAATATTCTGACTCGACATTATAGTAAATAAAACTTATTTCAAAAATTTAGCAGTCAATAGAATTTAAAAATTAACAAATTTAAACTTTTTTTATTATATATATTTAATAATAATTTAATTAATATTAATGGTTAACCATTTGAGGGCGACGGGCACAAATTTTTTTATTCCTTCAAAGGTGCAATTTTGCCATAAAAAATGAATTTTTCCAAAATTAACGTATAATTAAAAATATGGCTATTTTGACAACTTATTACAAGCTGTAGAATATATTGGTGCAAACTAGAAGTTTTTGGCATTTAGTGGACTAGAGTCGAATTTAGCCCTCAAGACCAAAATAAAGTTGTGCGACTGTAGTCGCACGGCGCGCTCAAAGGGTTAAATACGCAATTGGCAATGCTCATCTTTGTTTAAATTTACACTATCAGTCCATTTCAATTTTTTCTTTCATTTTCTTCAATCACTCTTAAAATTCCATTGTTTACTTTCTTTGTTACATACATTTATTTTCGTAGGTATATATGAGTGTACAAAAAGATTTTCCGGAGGGATAGGATTAAAGTGAAAAATTTTGGTTTTGGTTTGATTTTAGCAACATACCAAGTGCCAATTATTTTAAAGTAACTGAGTACTACTAGAGGCCGACCCATGATGTCATTTATTTGTAAACAAGAATGTAAAATAATAAAATGCACTCTGGCATCGTATTAACTAAAGTTCAATAAAAGGACGGCCTTTGCATTAGATGATAGCTGACCTAGGCGGGTACCTCATTTCAGCCAATATGTTAAAATATACTTAATAATATTTAAATTCTTCATAAATCCAATAAATTTAAATACATAATGAAATATATGATTATTTATCGATTCTGCGTCCATTAAACATCTGAAATGATTGGGATATAACTTATAATCTTTTCTCCATATTCTGTGTTACGAGTATATCATATTTGTCTATCTTATAATTCTGATATATATATACTTAAAATGACAGTATTTTCTCCCAACAATATTGAAGTTTCGTCAATTCGAGTTTACTATGACACAAGAACGTCCACAAAAACTAATGAAACACAAAGTTTGCTGCAGTACGAAAGTCAACATTTCCGGTGCAAAGTACAACTAGAAATCAAGCCATGTGAAGCCAATAGTCACTGGAGTATCGGGCTAGTTCAAGCATGCGATCATATGTATTTAGAAAATAAGTATGGTTGCAATGGCAGTAGCTTTTGGGAATTTCATCCTTTAAAAAGTGGAAGACATATAATGGTAAATGATAGCGATGGACGCCAGTATCCGTTTTACAGTCTTACAAGTAGTAAATATGAAATTGAAAAAGGAAGAGTATTGGAAAGCGCTGTTACATTGCATTATGAAGATCACTTCTATCCAACCGTTGCTTGGGAATTACCTTACAATGGAGGTGTTCGTTTAACAGATGTTATAAGGAAGCAAGATTTTTGGGTTTGGTTGGTGGCTATTCAACGAGGATCTAATAATGCAGGCTCTTCATACGATTTATTTGATCCAAGAGAAGATTCTATTTTTATTTTGAAAACAATGCGTTGGAGATACAATTTACACATGAAATTTGATCCAGAAAAGCCGGTTGGCAACAGAGTCCAGTGTATTTACGATACACAAAATGAAGCTCCAGTTGTATTAGATTACAATAGAAAAATTCCAATATCAGCTCTAAGCCCTCCCCACTGTAATGCAGCACAGTCATTAATTTGGTATTCAAAGAATAGCCTGGACAAACCGAAAATTTTGGTACCCCCAAAGCAAACTGTAGTTCCTTGGGAAAATTGGCTGGGAGATATGTCAAGTGATAGAAAAATGAAAGCCACGAAACCAAAAGACTGTATGTTAGTTGGTGAATGGCCAGATGACCAGGATATAGGGGTTATTTGTGATTCAAGTCTATATGGGAACAAAAAGATTCGTAAAGGTAGTTTAACCAAAACGAGAAATTTCTAATCACAGCGAATTTTAAAAATTTTCAGCTAAATTTTTTTCACTTAATTTGGTATCTAATTTCATTTACATACATTCATTTTTATCTCAAACCTCTTACGGTCAGTTGGAGTTTCCTGATGCTGTTAATTATCTAGATTATTTGAGTTATATCTTTTTATATTAATTTTAATGATATAATATAATTTCTACCACGTTTACTCTATTCATAAATAAGAAAATTTTGTTTTAATGATTAACTAAAATTTAAAAAAATGATTTTATTTAGATAAGAGCTCTACAAATTTAGCTTTGATAAACTGGAAATTTGAATCATTTTGGATAATACTTTAAAATTCAATTATAAAAATTTTATCAATTATAATCTAATTGATTAATTTCAAATATATTAAATCTTACAATCTAATATAATTTGTTTTAATATAGCAATTGTGATAAAAATATATCTTTTCCTATATTCAATGTCCTCAATATAGAAAAAACTAGTATTCTACTATTAGGGTTCCAAAATGCTTAAAATTCTTCAGCCTAAGAATATTAAGAATCAGAAACTCGTTCAAACTATTTCAAAATACCATTATATAACAATATTTTATCTAATGGGCTTCAGAAAATATAATTTCTTTCTATATTTCAAAAATCTAATCTGAATGGACTCGATTTCATCCTTAGTCATTATAATTCCGGCAACAATTGCAAGAAGATTCGTTTACTTGCTCAAAAATCAAGTGATATAAAATATCAGAAATGCCATATAATCTTTATTTCAGTTACCAATCTACTTTGATACATTAATGGAACTGTATATTCAGTGTTTAAAGGATTTATTTTTAAATACGCTACCGGAAAATATTCAACATGCATTGATTCTTCAACCTGAAGATGATATGTGTAAGTTAGAAAGGATGACAGATAAGATGATTGACTAAGAGATTTGACCAAAGAGGATCGACCAAGATTTTGACTAAGGAAGAAGTTATTTTACAAAGTGATTGCTGAAAAATACATAAAACAGAAGTAATGACTACATTGGTTCTATTCCAATACAACGCGATGCCATTTGTCGCTAACGCAACCCAGAATACAAAGATTGCTACTGCCATTTGACACCAATGTTGGAACATTGCTGGATGGAGGATTACACGCAAAAAGTGAATGTTCCTTCGTACACTATAATCGTCGAGCATTCGAGCAGGTTGGGGAACCACCGTTAGAAGGCAATTGTCCGTCTTTAAGTTCAGTCCCCTACTTATTAAATAAATTTTTCTGCGAATACCTAGATTTTTTAGAAAAATCACTAACTGAGATTTATTTTAAGTTTATCGATTTGCTACATTCACCCGGTAACCACGGTTCCATGCGTTCATTTTTACCTGTTCTCAATAACGACGATCCACTATAATGTAGTGTGTTTCTTTTCACCGTTCTACCTGTACTGAAACAAAACAAATTAACAGCTGCTCCATCACACATATCGCATTTGATTATCCTCATCGGAAATTTCTCTCAGACACACTCCTCGACTTTCACTTATGTTGCCTCAGTGTTATTTGGTCATTCCATTACTCTGTCGTCGTTCTCATCAAACAGTCTCGTATCACTCATATGTGTTTCGTTTGTCAGTTGACACAGCTTCTCTCAAACTAACTCTAATTCATCAGTGGCTCGGCAACATGACATGCAATTTACTTCCAGAATTTATTTTTTAGTTAGTTTGATTTGCTTCTATCGCAGTTAGTTCATTCATCCTACAATTCACTTCCATCACCGCTAGTTTTAATTAATTTCAATTTACTTTTCTAGACCCAAAATCTTATAAATGTGACAAAATGTGTTGGCACATAGCATGCATACCTAACAATAAGTTCAGTTAAATACAAAGATAAAAACACCAAATAAACAATATGAATTAAGAGAAACACAACAGAAAATAAAACATTGAAATGAAATAAAATCTCACAAATGCAAGAAGTATTGCAAGAAAATTAACTCAAACATAACAGAAAAACATAAATATTTACAAAAACAGACTCGAATGACATCGAAAGAAATAAAATACTAAATTCTAGATGAAATTCCAGAACAATTCATAAAAATGGCGACATCCATCATAAAAGCCATGTAAATCAACAAAAGTTAATAAAAATAAATAAATTAGTTTTAAAAATAAAAATTTGAAGAAACAATTTAGAAAAAAACAATATTAAAATAAAAATTAACTTTAATTTAAGATGGAATGTTCTGGAATTGCCCAAATCCATAATGGAAGCAACTTTAACAGAAAATAATTAAAAAATAAAAACTTTAAAATAAAAATAAAAATTATGGCACTAAAATTGCCATGAAAATCATCGAAAATAGAAAATTCTAGAATAAAAAGAATTCGAGTTTGTTTTAATGCATCAACCCGCACACGTGTAATTTGCACACACAAAAATAGGTATATATACTGATGCATTTTAGTCACAAAAACAATCTTTAAGCCAAATTCATTTTTGTAAACGATACTTGAAGAAACTTTAATAGTAAGAAGTACTTTATTTACGTTATAATATATATTTACTTCATCATTTGTTGTCAAAATTAGTCTGTTACAAAGTTCATATTGCCTTTTAATTTTTCACTTTTTATTTTTTATTATTATTGAATGTAAGAGTGGTTAGAGCCGTATAGATTTATCTACGCCTCTATAGAAACTCAGAAAAGAAAACGGAAGTGACAAGAAATTAAAAATGAGAAAGATAAAGGAAATAAAAGGAATCAAACAGGAAAATAAAAACCAAGGTCAGTACTAATTAATTAGTACAAAAAGGAAAAGGAATTTTGAAATCGGGGAAAAAGGAAAACAACAATATCCTTATCTCGACAGCTTGCCGGTAATAACAGAATTGATGGTGAAGGCGGTCAAACAAAAAAGGGAAAAACAACTTGACAGCTGTCAGAGATAAAAATGGGACAGTCGGGAAAAGCAGGAGAAGGAAAATGGAAAACACTTGATTATCTGGAGTACTACAAGAGAAGCGAACTATATAAGAGAAAACTGGTGAACATGAAAGGACAACAAAATTAGAAGAAAAATTAGAGACAAAGTGACGCGAAATTGAAAACGATTTGGAAGACGATTTGAGAGACGATTTGAGAAATAAAATTATTGGAGAAAATTAGACGTTGGACAAACGAGTGTCAAAAATAATTGTAAAGGAAATAATTGTGGAAATTAATTATTGGAGAAAAGTTGAAGAAAAGAATCAGTTGAATAATTAAACGAAAAGAAGTTATTTGATTATTTGAATAAAGTTTGGAAGAAAGTCAAAATAAACAATCAGCTCAAAATCCCAGTTTAGAAACCAATCAGTAATTTGTGATCTTTTAATCCGGTGTTATACAAAAGTGCTATTCCTCACCGAGTGTTGTAATAAGCATTGTGTTGAATTATTGTCAGTGTCAAAGTGAAAGTTTATTTGTGATTATCAATAAAGATTTCTGTTGTCAAGTGTTATTTGTGAATCATATAAAGATACGCTTGGAGTCAGAATAACAATTAAAATTATCACCAACTCTATAACACAACAATCATGGTGACCTCGGTATAAATGTCCGACGCATGTAGTATGATTTGAAGAAACCTATGAATTGATTATGACCTATACCATTCATAAATTATAAATCTAATGTACTAATTATAATCTAATTGTATATGTATAAACTGAAGATCTTATGAAGTATAATTCATAAAATGGAAATTTAAGTTTTGAACTGATTATGCAAATTGTAGACTTATAAAATCTAATTCATAAATTTTAAATATAAATTATAAATTGGTTATATAACTTACCAACTTTGAACGTCTGGATCATGAGTTGAAATGAGATTTATACACTAGTTATGCCCTTCTAAAAATTATAAATCTGAATGACACTCGAGAAGATATTCTAAATTACAACCTATAAATTTGTATATCCTAACTTATGACTTATATTATGTTTAAAAATATAATTTATAAATATATAATGTTCCTAAATTATAAAATACAACGTTACATTATGTTTAAAAATATCATTTATAAATATATAATAATCCTAAATTATAAAATATAATAAATAGTTAAACATACATGGTAATGATTTAATTATAAGATAACGCCAATCAAACATTCTTTTCACGATATATTTAGACAGTTTTCCTGTCATCATCAGGTGGGATAAAATAACTAATTAAATTAAGGATTTTAAACAAATTTATTAATTATCTATAAAAATTTTTTCTACTTTACAAAAAAAAATATATTATTTTTTTAAAATTTTAACATTTAAAATTTAATTTAATAATTTAAAAAAATATTTTATTAATTATTTAATTTAATACAACAATCAATACATACAATATAAAAATCCTATTTAAAAACTTATTTAAAAACACTCAAAACACAAGTATTTACTGCATTCTGCACATTAATTTTCGGATTCAATGATTTTATCAACAACGCCTCACAAATCACACGTTCCCAATAATGATCGAAATTTTTTAATAAAATTTTAAAATCAGACATACCTATTTTAATCTTACAGCCAATATTGTGCTCACTAATATGGGTCAAAGCCTTCGGTCTACAATGTTCTCGAGCTCGAATACAGAGATGACGTGAAGTCTCTTCAATGTATGTGGCATTACAGCCATTACATGTAAACTGATAAACGAGATCGGAACACAATTCAACCGGAGTTTTTGACTTATTAATAAACATATTGCGTACTTTCCATGAAGTTGACACTATCCTATAGTTTAAATTCCCTAACTGCTTTCTTATCTTCACTTTATAATCCTTAAAACCTTCTGAGTACGGCAATACTAACACAAATTTAGGCTCATCATCCTTGCTCACACTATTTAATTTATTTAACTCATCAGACTCACACACCTCAACAAAATCACACCCAGATTTTAACTCATCAGACTCACACATCTCAACAAGATCACACCCAGATTTTCTCAAACATGGATCCTTAGGATTTTTAATAAATTTGTCAACAGTCACTTTCACCATAATTACTAAAAAGGATTTTGAATAACCGTTCTTCATTAACAATTCAACCAATATGTCAACACCTTTTACTGAATTTTTAAAAGTAGAAGACAAAGACCATGCACGATAAATCAACCCCTTCACCATTTTTCTTTTATACTTGAATTCACAAAAACTTTCGGAAGAAGTATAGAGACCAGTATCAGTTGGTTGTCTATAAATCTCTGTCTCATAGTGTTTCTCTTTGCGTTGTATTAACAGATCCAAGAAAGCAAGCGAT